>JAULKM010172481.1:0-15583 GCA_032355605.1 Rubia tinctorum | reverse complement strand
TGCAATGGGATTTCTTCCCCCCCCCCCCCCCCCACACACACACACTTACACTTACACTTACAACACACATATTCCTCAAATAAAAAACATGATATGAAAAGAAAGGAAGGTAAACAAAATGATAGGCAATAATAACTTCACAACGCATTGTCCTCACCTAAATATCCCCAATTCTACCCCAACATGCTATTCAAATCAAGCCACTATAAATCTATACTAAACAAGTATCAACAAACATCAACAAAAAGAAACAACTAGCGTGCGGCCTAGGTTGTGTATTTGTGGTGGTCTAGGTGGTGGATTGTGGTGGTGTTTAATGGTTTTAGGGTAAGAATGGAAGGAAAAATGTGGAGATGATTTTTTTTTCAAAGAAAAACTAACTAATCTAATTTTTAAAGTTCGGGTTGCCTCCCGAGAAGCTCCACATATTTAAGGTCGTCGTCACGACCTTAATGTTATCCATATGGTGAAAGTTTGTACCCCATCACCATAGGCAACCAAAAATGGAGGGGTGGGGGTAAGAATCTTCCAAAAGGAAGATATAGTAGAGGAGGAGTCAACCCTAAAGGAAATAAGTGGTTTGGAATCTTAGCATGTTCGATGAGCTTCTCTATGGTTTCCTCTAAGGGCACCGAAAATGTGAGAGTTTGTTCTATAGATGGAGGTTGGGGTGAAGATAGGTAAAATGATGAAATAAGTATAACAACCCCTTCCTAAACTTCTTCACTCTCAACAATACACTCTCCATCCCAGTTGGATTCATCTACCAAAATTTCAAGTTGAACAAGGGATGGTTCATTTTTGGAATATTGGGTTTTTAGTTGGCTCACCATTTCTATCAAATCACTCAATTGCCCTTTAACTCTCTCAATATTTAAGGAGAGTTGAGTTCCCAAATCTCTAATGTCGCTAAACATTTGTGATTGGAGTAAGTCATGACTCTTGGTCACATTAGCATTAGCTTGCAAAAATATTTCCATAATTCAATTTGGGAACCAATCATAGGGATTGGTTTTGGAGCATTGTATAGGTTGGTGAAGGTCAATTATTTAACCCAAAGTTTTGGTTTCCCTATGCATATCCATACCATGAATTTGGGTTAACACTCAGCCCCGAATTGGGAGAATCATGGTATGGGTACCAAACACGATCCCATTGGCCTTGGGAACCAACAACTCCTACCTCTCTCTCATATTCGCTCAATTAAGATCAAGACTTCATAGGATGGTCATAATGACATATCCTACAAAATCTCACTCGTTGAGCCCCTCTTCTCCACAATTTTTTAATACAAATTTTGGAATCGTAGTGCAAGGATTCTCGTTGGAAACACCAAGAACTCAGTCAATAGTCATTCCATAAAATAAAAAACACACCAAAAAGGACACAAATAAAAACACTAAAAGAAAAATTAAACACTAACTACTCTACCAACTAGTCATGCAAATTAGCAATCAAATCTTTAAACTAGCATTCCTGGCAGCGGCTCCAAAATTTGATCCACACTCCGCGAGGTTTCTAATAAATCAACTTTTCACGAGAGACTATATTAACTAGCGGAGTGATTCACATAGATAGAATTTGTATGTTGCTCCTTTACTCACAACAAACTACCAAAGGGCAGCTAGTGGAAAGTCCGGAGTCATCCACAGAGATGCTAGAAATTTAAAAGTTAACTACACAAAAATTGCATTTGGGTCATCAATCCGATTGCGTGTTAGGAATAATCAATGTTGCAAACATGGTTTTGGGAGGGTTTTGTTCTATAAACTACTAGACATGCAAATCGAGAGATTAAACTATATTAAGTTAAGACTTGGGGACATTTGCGTAACATGATCGGTAGAGTACTTTGATCCTAGATTCTATCTAATGAAAGATATGTGTGTGTGTGTATATGTATATATATTTGTGTATATATATGTATATAGAATTAGGGTCATGTGAGACAACCTACTTATGTGAGACCAAATCCTAACCATTCAATACTTAATCTAATGGTTGAAGAGTTTTCCCCTATAGCTTAAGAAATTAAATTAAACACGAAACTAAAAACAGAGAAGGTGTTCTTAGAAAAGTATGCAGATGGAAAATGCGCAGATCATTTTTTAAAGATTTGCAATGGGTCATAAAAATATTTTCCTTTCAAATTCATAACCTTTTTTCTCCATGCCTCTATAGATTCCACTGCTTTTTCTTTATTAATTTTTTTTAATCTAACGCAAGATTTTGAGAAAAGATTAAAATTACAATCTAATTTTTGGTTGAAAATTTATCGTGACAGCTTTCAACTTTTAGGTGCTTCACTTATAAGTTTTAGGTGCATCACTTATTGCTTGTAGGTGATTCGTATAATATTTAGATGATTTACTTATAGTTTCTAGAGTTTTCAAGTATAACTTTTGGATCATTCAAGTTGACTTGTAAGTGTTTCACTCATAACTTGAAGGCGCCTAAAAATTATTCGTGTAGGTGTTTCACTTATAATTTTTTAAGTGTTTCAAGTATATATTTTTGGTGTTTTACTTATAGCTTACATGTGTTTCAAGTACAACTTGTAGGTGTTTCACTTATGACTTGAAGGCATTTCAAATTATACTAATAGGTGTTTTACTTACGAGATACTTCGACTATAACTTGTAGGTGCTTCACTTATCTCTTATGAGTGCTTTAAATTATAACTGTTGGTGTTTCAACTAATAATTGTAGGTTCATCACTTATCACTTATATGGATGCTTTAAATTATAATTGTGGGTGTTTCAACTAATAAATGTAGGTGTTTCACTTGTCACGCATGGGTGCTTTAAATTATAATTGTTGGTGTTTCAACTAATAATTATAGGTGCTTCACTTATTACTTAGAATCCGTCTATTGAAAGATGGTCTTTTCATAAGTTATGGAAAGACCAAGGTTTAAACTGTAAATTTGACGAAATCAAAATAAAAATTTTGGGTTGTATTAATCGGGTCATAAACCTATCATTCCTAAATGTTGCATAATAATTTTTTAATATTGTAACCAAAACCTTTAACCTTTCTATAATTCCAATTCAACCCCGTCTTTCCATATGCATATGGAAATACAGTCTTTCCCAAAACTTTGTCTATTACTTATGGGTGCTTTAAATTATAATTGTTGGTGTTTCAACTAATAATTGTAGGTGCTTCACTTATCACTTATGAGTGCTTTCATAATTGTTGGTGTTTCAACTAATAATTGTAGGTGCTTCTCATATAATTTTGATGTTCCTTAAGTTACACTTGCAAGTACTTCAAATATACTTATAGATGCTTCAAATATAATTTGTAAGTGATTCAAGTATAACTTGTAGGCTCTTATATATAGAGGTAATTCAATGTATACTTGTCAGTTCTTAGGTTCTTATAAATAGAGGTGATTCAATTTATACTAGTCAGTTCTTCTAATGTAACTAAAAAGTGCTTCAAGTTATAAACTTAGTATTTCAGTATAAATTGGAGACAATGCAAACTGTAGCGTAAATGATTCAAGTTATGCTTGTAAGTATTTCACTTGTAATTTTAAGTACTTAAAGTTATTATAATAGGTATTTCACATAAAATTTATAGGTGTTTGAATCATAAGTTTTAGGCGCTAAAGGTTTAATTCGTAAAAGATATAACTTAGAAGCACCATTGGAACTCACTTTAAAGGCTTATTCATAAAATATACAATGGGAATAAGGAAGAATACTTCTTACGAGAGGAATTTGACAACACAAAATACAAAACAATAAAAAACCATTCATGTTTAACCCAAGGCATTAAAAAAAGTTCCAAGGTTGGATTCTCTGGAGCTTCTGAAAGCCCTCTCACCTCTCTCTCGTCCGGCCAAGTAATGATGCAAAATAAATGAAGAAAACAATTCAAACACTCCGGTATTTGTCAATCATGCTGCAAATGCATGGCACTTT
This sequence comes from Rubia tinctorum, assembly GCA_032355605.1. Lineage (NCBI taxonomy): Eukaryota > Viridiplantae > Streptophyta > Magnoliopsida > Gentianales > Rubiaceae > Rubia > Rubia tinctorum. The sequence continues at coordinate 11,650 of JAULKM010172481.1, read as the reverse complement.
CTTCTTGCTAATGTGACATTACAATATTTAAATTTCCGTCCAACTCTACAGCCCTGCACCAACATCCATATACTGAACCTCATGAATCCTCTCCTCCTTGTCTTCTTCTTCTCTTCCGTACCACCAGTACTCTCCTCACTTTCCCCACCTTTGACATTCTTCACCAACCCATCAATCTTCAGCTTTAAATCAGGCAATGCCTGATAAAACGGCAGCACATGGGAATCAGTCAACTTCAAATGCAAGCTCCTAACACCATCCTAATTCCTAGGCAAAACTTTTACAACCACATCAATAGCCTCAACCACATTCTCCACAATATCCTCTCTCTCCATAGAAACTTTCCCAACTTCCATCACACAACAAGTCCCAATCCTCACTCCTCATGAACAAAAACCCACAACCCATTGCCTTCTAAACATGCTTCTTCCAGTCCTTCCGAGTCAACTCCAACGGCACATGGAGCTTCTTTTTCCTGAAAAAGACTTCCCCAACAACATAGGAAGAAAATGAACAATCCTCGTGTTGACCAAAAGAAGAAAGCGTATGAATCATAGAGCTTCCTACAGGACCCAAATGCCTTGTAATTTTCCTTGAGCTTCGAGATGCTGATGACTTTCAAGATGTGGATTTCTTGGAATTTGACAATCTTCTTCACAGCCTCAAAAGTCAAGTTGGATTTGGGTCTATCGTCGATGATAAGCCACACCTCGTACGTTGTCTTATCAAAGGGAGAGTGAGGGAGCGGGATTCTGCAGGCGTTCATGTGGGATTTCCCGAGGATTCTGGAGAATTAGGGTGAGGTACATGAAGTCGTCTTGTGTGAGTATTTGGGGATTTTCTGGTGTGGCTTTGGATTTCAATTTCAATTTCATTAGAGCGTCCACGGCAGAGCTCATGTTAGTGGAATACACATTGGCATCATTGGTGGCGATGGTTGTAGAGAAAGGAGAGATGTATAATCAATAATCACCTTGTTATTTTAGCTTTTACAAATGGAGATGTGCCTCATCAGCCGCTAGATTGAAATTTGAATGGCTCAGATTTTATCTCATATAATATGATGGTCTCACATAAAAGGGAGATCTCACCTGATCCCTCCCCTATATATATGTATATATGTGTGTGTGTGTGTGTGTGTATATGTACATATATATGTGTGTGTGTGTGTGTGTATGTATATATATATATATGTGTGTGTGTGTGTGTGTGTGAATATATATGTATATATATATGTGTGTGTGTGTGTGTGTGTGTATATGTATATATATATGTGTGTGAATATATATATATATATATATGTGTGTGTGTGTGTGTATGTGTATATATATGTACATATAAACATATCCCAATGTTTATGTCGCATAGTGTGGTAGATAGTCAATACGTCCATTTGTCGGTCACACAAAGATGGCCACGTCTTATTCTATCAACACCACCTCCGTAAAAAGTAAATTGAATGGATGAAAAAAACTAAAAATGCCAAAAAGGGAAGGGCTCATTGTTTTAAAAAACAAATAAAAAAGAAAAGGGAGCTAATGTTAGTAGACTATAGGGAGTACAATAATATTGTTACTCATGTATTTATTCAAATATGCGGTCAAACTTTTATTGAGAATAGTTTCTAAAAATTAAAGATGCAATTTGAACTGGAACGAAGGGAGTACTTAGTTTATAAGAAAAGCATGTATAAACTCTACCAAACACACCCTCTAATTCTTGTGTTTATGTTTTAAGAGGCACTGTATTTTTTCACCCCATTAAAAATATCACCAATAACCAGTTGTTTATATTCCTCATGTTTATGTTTTAAGAGCCACTGAATATTGTCATATCCAATTGGTAGTACTAACACTCTATTATATATAAACTATACTTACATGTATAAGTCTATAAACCTTTTTTTAATCATAATACACCCTCTAAATCTTTATGAGGGACAATAACAGATAGATTCAAATAATGTTTACAAAACATGTAACTAGAAAGACGTTTAGTAAAAATATCAGCAGTATGTAATTGTGTAGGGACATGTCTAACACAAAAACCTCCATGTGCAACCATGTCACAAATAAAATGGTAGTCTACATCAATATGCTTTCTATGATCATAATGAATCGGATTGTCAACAAAATATATGGTAGAAACATTATTACAACAGAGAGTAATGGGATAACAAAGAATATACAGCAATTAAAAAAGAAGCCGATGTAACCAAATTGTTTCAGCCACGATGTATGCAACGACCTTATATTCATCTTTAGTGAGGATTTGGATACAGTAGGTTTCTTTTTAAAGTGCCAAGAAATTAAATTTTTCCAAGAAAAATGACATCGTTAGTGGTAGAGCAATGACTGTCAGGACAACAAGCCAAATATGCATTAAAATAAGCCAACACCTACGCAGAGGAGCTCGTTAAGTGGAGAAAAAGACTCGACTCCAAGGTACCCGGAAAATGCCTGAAAATTCTCTTCATAACATAAAGTTTAGTAGTACGAAGAGCATGCATAAACTAGGAAATTTTGGGTCGATGTGGGGATCCCCATTTAATTGGGCGATATTGTGGAGTTTTCCACATTTGCGCGTGAGGGAGCTTGTTGAAATTCCCATGTCGTTTTCTTAAAAACTAAGACAAACATTTAAGGTCTTGGGTTACTCCCCTTAGTACCAATTGATTTTAGCATGGAACCCTAAGATACCTTGAATTTCAACATGGTATCAGAGCCCAAGTTGGGTTATTGGGCCAATGTTGGGATCCTCATTTAATTAAACCCTATATTGGATTGTGGAGTGTCCCAACCTTTGCACACGGAGGGTCGTATCAAAATTCTCACCTCGGTTTTTTAAAGACTAAATGGCTAACATATAAGGTCTGGATAACTCCACTTAGTAGCAATTGATTTTAGGATGGAACCCCAAGATACCTTGAATTTCAACATGGTATTTGAGCCCAGATTGAGTTATTGGGCCGATGTTGAGATCCCCATTTAATTGTGCCCGATATTGGGTCGTGGAGTGTCCCACCTTTGCACATGAAATGCCGTATCGAAATTCCCACCTCCTAACAACTCCGTCAACTCTCACCAACCCTCTTCCCTCCCCACCCACATCATCACCTCCACACCCTCTAGCCACCACCAAAGACCATTGATCTCATCTCAACCATAAAATTCCATCACCAATCCAAGAAACTTTGCCTTTCAAATGACTCTCCTCGTGGTCGTGTGTCACCAGAACAATTACGTGGTGATCGCGTTAGGGGAGGTATAAAGAGCAGCTTGATTTTAAAGCAAATCTATAGTGGCGGTGTGTGATTTCATTAGATTTACATATGTGAATGGCGGAGATATGGTGGACGGCCCCACGAACAATGTTGTGACCACTTCGATGGTCTTGGTGGTGTTTTGCTGTTTTTTTTGTTTAATCATTAGATATGATCGTCTCTGCCAAGTAATCAATTTTTTAACAATCAATTATCCGGTAAAACTTGATTGACTTCTGATCTGCTCACGAAAAAAGGTTTAGAAGAAATTTGAGTCAAAATTCTTTAAACAATTAATTTTTGGCGATTCCAGTCTAGGAATCCAAACCAGATTTGAGAGACCGGCCCATTTAGGTGGTCCGAGCCAGCTAGACAAGTTCACTTTGGTTTTCGTGACAATTATACGCACAAAAGATGACTCATATATACCCACGAATTGCAATAAAAAATGCCAATTTTAATCTCCTACTTGTGAAACCACCTTTTATTTTATAGAGGAGAACTGAATCTTTTTCGGGTTTTGAATAGTCATAGTGTTGATTATAAGTGTAATTGGATCAAATTTTATATAATTGGTGGAGATCCTACGACTTGCAAAGGATGGAGGGCATATCGTGACTTGTTTGAGGTGGGCCTTGTTTCAAGTCTATGACCATTTTTGTGTGTGCCCCAACTGTCGTGTGAATGGAGATGGACGTCGTTCGATGGATTTGAGCTGATAATTTTGGAAGGTTTCATGGTAAAGAATCACTCTACAATCACACATACCTTGTTTCTTTTTATATCATGAATATGTTATTGTGTATAATTTAATCTTCAGTGCATTTAGTGGGAATGAAATTATCTGATGCAGTTAATAACTAATGAGAAAGGTGTCCGTTTCACTTATGTCGCCGTCGTGAAGCTTCTGATTGACTTCATGCAGTTGATGGCCGAAGCTTCTGATTGACTTCATGTAGTTGAGGGGAAATGAAGAATTACTTCTTAGTATTATTATTATTATTATTATGTGATATGTTGTTAAATTCATCATAATATATATATATATATATATATATTTAAATTATTGATTATTTATAGAATTATTTTACACACAAATTTGATTGGAATGGAAGGAGTATATAATTAGTATTATATGTACTAGTACTCATTATTTTGAATACATCTATGTTGGTTTTAAATCATACTTTATCGTTGACCCCTACAATTCGAAAATTCAAAATCCGATCAAGATCCGATTTATAAAAATATGATTCAATTTTTACCATAAATGAAAATGTACTGTCAATTTTAGCAAAATATACGAAAATGAAAAGTGCGATGGATCTAATATTGAAAGAAGATATTTAACCCTGGAGAACAGTGGGACACATTGGTCTTAAAAGAAAGGACTTAGAAATTCCGGCAGCTGTTGTTTCCTACATTTATGAACGGACGCATAGTGTGAAAACAGAAACTACGACGAGCTTCAATCTTGAACGACTTCTAGACTCAAGCCCAGCGCAATGGACAATTATCATTGACAGGGCTGACCCTTACCGTGGTCAAAGCCGGACCACTCATAAATATTCTCTCAGTTTCTCTATAATTAACCTCATAGGTTTAAATGTTTGGATTTAGCTAGATAAAATGAGTGGATAAAATTGAATGTAGAATGTAAAAAATAGAATGAGTGGATGAAATTGAAAGAATATTACCAAAGTGGAAATTGTGCTAATATAAAATAAAAGTGATGATAGGGAGATTGAAAATTTAAAAATCATAGTGAATGATGTTGATGCTAGTAAATGACTAAATGACTAATCACCTTCCTTAAGAGAGGTGCAGCTAATTATGGATACATTTGTCTTTTCAGTATTGCAACATCATTCACTGTGTGGATTCACTATAAATTTTCACTCTTTTTATCATTACTCATAAAAGAAACAACCCAAAAAAGAAAGAGTGTCAATAATAGAGAAACGGAGGGAGTATGTAGATTACATTTTCATAGTATAATATCTCCCGTTAGAATACATGCACTAGATAAGGAACTAGGGGGCATGAATGCACTTTATTCATAAAATATATATAATATCATGTGTGATATTTTTAAATTCATCTTAGCGTCTATTTTCTAAATATTATTTTTAAGCAAAAATGTTATATGTAGTTAGAGATTTTAAAGGTCAAACATGATTACTGAACACCGTGAAAAAGTAAATAGTTCAATAATTATGGGACTGATGGAGTATATCTTTTTGTAAAAAAATTATACATAACATAGAGCATTTTAGTCATACCATCCAAAAATTAGATCAATTATGACAAAGTTTGTTATAACTTTTAAGGTTTGAGTACAATTATTTATATTTTGAGACATATTTTTTAAAAAATAAAATATAATTATAGGAATTTCATTGAAATAAATGAAAATAAATATCAAATCAATTCATTAGTTGTATTAGTTACTACTATAAAAAAATTATCTAATGGTTAATGGTGTAAAACAAAATTTTGTGTGCATAATATTATCAGGGGTTTTTTTTTCATGCTCAATTTTTGTCTTATCTTAAAATTTAATTGGAAACAAGATTGGATTTACTATCGATAATTGTAAATTCTTTCAAATTTTCATTCATCCATGAGTTCGTCTTTTGAAAGACGGTCTTTTTATAAGTTATGAAAATATCAAGGTTTCAACGGTATTTTACCTTTCTATTATTCTAAGTAAATCCCTTTTTTCCATAAGTATATGGAGAGACGATCTTTCCCAAAACTTTGCGTTCATCCATGCGTACACTACCATTTATTTAAAAAGAAAAATCGATAAATGATTCAATCATTGCAAACTCTATTATTCATTCCATAAAAATCTAAATCTCTTCTATTTTAAATAAAAATATATGAATTTTTTAGAGATGCTCTCATGTGAGACTGTTTAAACTTTAGGTAGGGATATTTATGCAATTCTAACTATATTTTAGGTCTAGAGACCTATTTATAATAATTTTACAGGGACCTATATCAAATTATTTTACAGGGACCTATCTCTAATATTTTTTCAGGAGATTTTTTTTCCATTTTTCCATCATTTTCCAACTCGCTGCAATCTGCAAAAAAAATGTAAAAAAAATTTAAAATATTTTTAAAATGCAAAAAATCAATATTATCATCGAGCTAAAAATTATAAACACCAGTCACAAATAGAAAAATATCAACGAAAAAAATATAAAATGTCAACTAAAATATTGGAGCAAAAAAATATATAAATCAACAAAAAAAATTGAAAATCATCGACTACAACTAACAAAATATCAACTAAAAATCATAAAAACATCAACAAAGATTAAATTATCAAAAAAACCAAAAAAAAACTACAAACATCAAACTATATCACCCAAAAGCAAAAATAAATAAATTCCTATCACCTAAATTTCACCCGAAAAATGAAAAATATCAACATAAGAAAACAATACACTACAAAACATCAACTCCTATCACCTAAAACTCACCTAGAAAATGAAAAACATCAACATGAGAAAAAAAGACTAAAATAATCAACTCATATAAACCCAAAAAAAACTACAAAACATCGACTCATATAAACTAAAACTCACCAAAAAAAATGAAAAACATCAACATGAGGGGGAAAAAACTAAAAACATCAACAAAAAAACTATAGTACTTCAAGAGTATAAATTATTCACTCTGAAAATCATAAAACATCATTTTTTTAAATAAAAACTACAAATATCAACCTATATCACCCAAAAGTTACAAATATAAACTCTTAACACCCGAACCTCATTCGGAAAATGAAAAACATCAACATAAGAAAAAAAACACTACAAACATCAACTCCTATTACAAAAATCTTAGCCGGAAAATGGAAAAAAATCAACATGAGAAAATAAAAAAGAATACAAATATCAATTCATATCACCCAAAAAACTACAGAATATACAGTCATATCAATTAAATCTCACCCGAATAATGAAAAATATCTACATAAGAGAAAAAACAACAACAAACGTCAACAAAAAACACAGTGCCTCAAAAATAAAAAAATTCTTCAAAAAATGACTTGGTGGGATTTGAACCAAGGTCTCTAACCTCAAAAACTAGATCAATAACCACTGCATCAAAGATTCTTTATTGTACATACACTCAGTCAAATAATATTAAATCTCATCATGTACATCAAAAACATAAATTCTTCAAAAAAAAAGTTCTAGTGAGATTCAAACCCCAGACCTCTAACCTCAACAATAAGAGTACTAACCACTAGACCAAACAATATTTGCTGATAATAAGCTCAGTCAAATAAATATTAAATCTCATCAATTCTTCAAAAAAATAAAATACAAAATTTAATCTTACCTCTCAAACACCGAGGCTCAGCCGTAGTTCGTCCGCCAGTCTCACGCTTGGATGCACACATGCATCTTCTTCTTCACAAAGTGTGTGGATCTCACACGCCTAACACAACAACCGCTCGTCATCTCCTAGCTCTCCTCACCGTCGCTTTGCTCGCCTCGTCGATGCATTGTGGTCGCCTCACGATCACCTAGCCGTCAGAGTTAGGGCACAGTTTGTTGGCAGTGATACATTAAATTGTAGAGGCGTCGCATCCGCGATGGAGCGACGAAGCTATGGCACGGTGGAGTCGCATCATATCGCCGGCAAAGAAAAATTAGATGGCTGGAAGAAGAACCAGATCGCGCGGAGCCACATCAACTTTTCCGCTGGAAGAAGAAGAAGAATCACGGCGAAGCGGTTGCGTGGCGATTTCTGATAAGGGCAACATGAAAATGCCTGCTAAATTCTGGCTAGTTACCCGCGTCTGGTGGTGGTTGACGGCGCCCGGTAGTAGTTACCGATCGGTTGTCAAAAAAAACAAAAACAAAAATTCAGAAAATTTTGCATCATATAGTATTTTGATAATTGTACATTAGGCTCCTAAATTTATCAGCATATTTAAAAAAATCCCATCTCAAATAAAATTTGTTATAATTGTACAATAAATCCTAATTTAAATTTTAGACTAACTAAAATAAAACTTGGTGAATTTTCTGATTGCTAAACTATCCACTATTTTGCATTGATAGGAAATTTATTTCTACACCATTGACGAAAAAGATATTTTTCCATATTTTAATTATTATCATTCGTTGTAGATTTCTTCTCTTGAAAGACTGTCTTTTCATAAGTTATGAAAAAAACAATGTTTAAACTGTAAATTAGATAAAATTAAGATAAAATTTTTGGAATGCATTAATCGGGTCATGAACTTATAACTACTGCATAGTGTATAATAAATTTTAAAATTACAGCTAAAACATTTTATCTTTCAATAATTTTAATTCAACCACAACTTTTCATATGTCTATGGTAATTATGAATGGTAATTAAATTGAAATGGGAGAGGAGTAGTATTTGATTCACACTATCTCATTGTCGATATAATTCTTTGTGGTTTTAACTTAGAGTTAAGTGATAAAATAACCCTAATTTTAAGTTGAATGTGCCAATATAACCTTACAATCTCAGAAAGTGTCAAAATAACCCTGAACTTAGCTGACTTATTAGTCAACGGTGAATTGACAGAAATTTAGTGAAATGATGAATTTGCCCCTAAAATTTAAAAAAATAAAAAATATATATGAAAAGATTTAATTACCCCTTTCTTCCCACACTTTCAAATCACACAGTGAACCCTTTCTTCCAAACTTTCACTTTCCAAACACCGCTCTAAACGTCAGAGTGTATGCAGCCACTCTCCCCCATCATTTTGTTAGATCTAGAAGCTCCACCGGCTTAAATGCCTCGTTGCTCGAGCCACTCTCCCCCGTCATTTTGTCAGATCCGAAAGTACCACCGCCTTAAACGACTTTTTGCGTCAAAGCCTTGCTGGCGGTGATCTGGAAGTCCTTCAGAATGTCGACCTGGGAAATCAGACCAACAAAGGGAGGTTGTGGGAGTGGCAAGCAGGGAGCGGGAAATCAAGCAGGATTAGATTGACCGGTGGGTTTTGGGGGATGGCGAGCAGGGAGAGGGAAGAGGAGGGCGGCGTGGGGCTGTGGCGTGGTGGCGAGCGGCTAGGGTTCCAAGGAGGAGGGAGGTGGTGGCTGGCGGAGGTGGTGGGTAGGGTTTAAGCGAGGCAGAGATAGTGGGTGGCGGCGATGGCGAGAGTGGCGATGGTTCTGATGAGGTTGGATGCGCCAAAGGCATTTGGGCGTTTGAGGCGGAGGGGCTGCTGATGGAGGAGTTCTGTGGTACGCGTTGATGGTTAGCACTGGGGCACTTTACAATTTACATCGTGTGTTCAACCCATTGTGGAGCTACTCAAGAGCTACATCTCTGCCGTCCTCGTTTTGGTGATCGTCGGCGGCTGGTTTTACCTTGTTTCACATGTTGTTTCTGCCATGGTCAGGATTTATGATTTCTCTTATCAGTATGCTAATTAGCCTATATATGTATGATTCACCTTCCTTTTTCTATCAAATTTGCTGTTGTGTGAGTACTGGCCTGAAGTCGTCGGCTTTTTAGTTTTTAACGATTTGATGAAATAGTTGAAATGTCAGATTCTAGGGGTGAGCTATGCTGAAGAGCTGCTTCAGATTAGATTCCAGTGGTGGGTTGATGGTGGTGGCAGATCGTGATGGCGGTGAAAAAAATTAGGGGTATTATGAGTATTAATTTGTCAGCTTCTTAGTCAAGCGTATTTTTGTCATTTCATTTTATAGTCAATCCTGAAATGTCATTGGTCAGTGTCGAAATTAGAGAGTTTGGCTATAACGGCACAATTTTTTCAGAAGTTAGGATTAGATTGACACATACAATAATTAGTTAGGGTTAAATTGACAGTTTCTGAGATTGCAGGGTTATATTGACACTTTCAATTAAAAGTTATGGTTATTAATCTATTTATGGGCCTTTTAGTTCAAACAGGGAAAGAGAAAGGAATCAGGAAAGGGAAAGAAAAGAAAGGAAATGAATAACCCTATTTTTAAAAATCTGTTTGGTTCAATTCTGGAAAGGGAATCAAATTCTTTCTCATTCCCTTTGTTACTATTTGGTTCACACTAGGGAAACATATATTAATTTCTAGCACTATTTATAAAATATCATATATAAGTATAAATTATTTCGCATTATTAAATCTGCTAAAATATATAAAGTTATTTCATAAATTATTGTCATATTTATTTCACATAAAAAGACATTTAAAATAAAAAATATGTAGTTCATCATCTTTAATTTATTCATATGTTGTATGTGATAATGTATTGCATAACGTAATATATCCATCAACACATAAATATTTTCTAATAAAATAATTATATTTTATAAATTAAACATTGATTATTCAAGATCAAGAACCATAATACACCTATATATCACCACCTCCATCAAAAGCATCAGAATCAAATTAAAATTTCACATATTGCTTTTTTCATTTGGGTTGGACAACGATAAAATATTCAATTTGTTTGGTTGATCTCTATATATAATAATATTCATGAAATAATAATATTTTATGAAAATTATATAAATATTAATTTTATTAAAATTCCACCCATGTACAACTCGAAAAGTAAAATTATAATATTACTTTTTATATTAAATATTTAAGTTAAAGTAACATTACTATTTACATTACATAATTATAAAATAATATATTTATTATAAAATAAAATACTCCATTCGTCTAACAAAATTATTATTAATTGTATAAAGTTTTTAAAAAATTTAAACTTAAAAAGAATTCATATAAAAATTATTGTTTCTTTTAAATTTGACCTATATACAATAGAATACAAAAAATTTATAATTTATAATTGAAAGCATGATCATAATTTTGCAATTTTTTTTTGATAATAAATATAATGTATAATCTTGTTTTGGAGTTGAAAAAACAAAGAGGAAAATGAAAGACTAGTGGAAGACTACAAAGAGGAGGGATAGATAATCTCACTCCCAGGGTAAGAGTAAGGAATCACTTTACCCTCAATTGCGATAATTGTAAAACTGAAAATAGGGAAAGAAAATGATAAAAAAAAGTCAAACCAAACACTAACTAAGATAATCAAAATCTCATATTCTCTTTTGCTTTCCTGATTCATCCCAACCAAATGCCTCCTTATCCCTTTAACTTATTATATTTTCTCCGATTTTTAAATATTGACATCATTTTCTTTTTTCCTGGTATTTTAATATTGACACATTTATTTTTTTTGGTAAAATTAATATTAATTTTATACATAATTTACTTTTTACTCTCTTTATACAATCCCCTATAATTATTTTATTTTTAAAAAAAATGTGTCAATTGGATATGTGCCAATTATTAGCGGAGGACCCTGTCCAGTTCATCTTATTTCATCTCCAATAATCTGAATAACC
>JAULKM010172472.1:0-15583 GCA_032355605.1 Rubia tinctorum | reverse complement strand
TGGGTGTGGCGCGTGTAATCCACGTGTGGCTACACAGGTAGGTGTGACGCATGTAATCCACGTGTAATCCACGTATGTCGCGTGTAATCTGCGCGTGTAATCCACGTGTACATGTGGCGCGTGTAATCTGCGCGTGTAATCCACGTGTGGCGGTGCTGGGGAGTAGTAATTTTCATTTTCTTAAAAAATCCAAAAGGCGGAAATTAGCATCTTTTAATTTTTTTTACAAAATGCGTCATCTTCTTTTTTATTTTATTTTTACAATTTTTGGAAATCAAAATAATATAAATAATTAAATTCACCTAGAGGACGCATTTTGTAAATGCATCCTCTACATTTTTTAATTTTACAATTTTCAGAAATCAAAATATTAATAAAAAAATTAAATTCACCTAGATGACGCATTTACAAAATGCGTTCTCTCAATTTTCAGTTTTTTTTACAATTTCCGGATAATCCAAAAGGCAAAAAAAAATTAAAATAACCGTCCTCTAGCATTTTTCTTTTTCCCCTAACATTATTACATTTTCTTCCGGAACGAAAAGAGCAAACATTTTGTGCCGGCTGAGGACGCATTTTTGAAATGCATCCTCCCTACTTATTTCCAACTTTAAAACAAAAATCCATCCCACATCCAAATTTTTACTGTAGCACCATGGCGCATCCAACTTTTCAACTGTAGCACCCATAAAATCATGCGTCCAGTTCTTCCCCGCCGTTTTCCCCCGGCATCTGAAAGGGATTGGTTTCTATAATATAGAGGTTTGTCGTTATTTATAGAACATTTCTCCACAACAAAAAATAATATCCTCTTATGGCATGGTACGAGCCTCACAAACTGGAGTGGAATTCTATCTCAAGGTTTATTTTGTTTTTAATTTTAGGTGCTTTATTATAGTTTTAATTTTTACTCAATTTTCCTTTTTTTGGATACTGAAGAAATGTGAGTCATGTGACTGTTTGCGTTACAACTTTAATGGGTTATATTAATCCCCGTGTTCGATAGACTGACTTCTACCCTGTTGTTTCTGTTTTTGCTGATCATACAGTGTAGTTGAGTGCTGTAGTTTTTCTTGTGAGAAGAAGAGATCTTTATGAGATTCACAAAAATGGAGGATAAGTATAAATATGTGAGAATGCAGATGAGTTGAGTACCAATTTGGTAAAAATATATCTTGAAATGATCTGAGGTTGTGTGAAGAAGCAGGGAGTTTTTGTTGTTTCTTTGTCTGGTGGCTCTCTAATCAGTCTGATGAGGTATATATATATGTTGTTAATTACTTCTTATGTATGCATTTCGATCTGCACCTTAATTCACCTACTCCGATTTCAGTAAAGTTTGTGAGGCACCTTATGGTAAGACTATTGGTTGGGCGAAGTGGCATACTCCCTCCGTCCCACTTTAAATTGCTTATTTACTTTTTGAGAGTCAAACTTTGCAAACTTTGACTCTATATATAAATTAATATATAAATAGTAAATATATCATGTGAGATATTGTTAAATTTGTCTTAACATCTATTTTTCAAATATCAATTTTTTCTGTGACATTATTATATGTAACTAGACATATTTACGGTCAAACATGGTCATTGAAGACCGTGAAAAAATAAATAAGCAATTTAAAGTGGGACGGAGGGAGTACATTTGTTCCCTCCGTCCCCATATTTGTGTTCTATCTGTATTATTTGGTGTCCCTATATCATTGACCTACTTATATTTTTGGCAAAATTTTGAATATAAAAAAGATGAAATATTTTTTTGTTCACAAATATTTTTATCCTATTTTAATGACTTTAAAAAGATAATAACTTTTTATGATAAGACAGAAATAGGGGGATAGAGAAGGATGGAGGGAGTACTACTTTTGAATCTCTGGCGAGATTTTTTTTTTAATGGTAATACAGAAACATAGGAATGGGGAGTAGCTACTTCTGAAGCTCTGCGGAGGTTGATTTTATGCACATGCTTGTCTTTTTTTAAATCAGGGTTCTGCAGACGAAAAGATAACTTAACTCCTTTTTATGCCTTTTTTCCATTCTATTCACCGTTTCACCTGCCTGCCTGCCTCTGCCTCTGCCTCTGCCTCTGCCTCTTGCAGACATGCTTATCCATCTACCATACCTGTACTCCTGATCCAATTTAATCTGCACATTTTGACTTTTAACAGTTGATTCAAAAAATATTTGATATTTAATATCTTTTATTAAGGATAATTAAAACTTGTAAAAAGTTAATATTCTGAAAATATATGTTATAACGAATCTAGCAAGGTATAACTTAATAATATTTATACTTATACACCTATTCAATATGGGGGTCAAAGTTAAGAAATTTTGAGTAAATGAATAGTTAAATTGCAACTTGAATTGGGACAGAGGGAGTACCATAAGTCTAGTTTTTCTTTTTTAACACGTACTTCTTTAAAATGTCCAACATTTTTAAAAAGGTAATCATGAATATTAATTTTTGAAAAGCCAAAATTATTTCGAGTTTCTTTTCTGAAATAGATAATGCGTCGAATGTAACTATTATACCCGCATGATCCAAGACCGAAGTTTAAAAAACTCAAAATTATTTTGACACTTCCCAAGACCCAAGAATTATTTTAACAATTTTTTAAAAATTCGGAGTTGTTTCGATACTTATAAAAAAAAACTCAGTCATGTTTACACTTTATTCTTTCAAGTACTGTTTTGAATGTAGACAGCAAATAGAACTGTATAATTATTAGAGTAAGTCTCATGATATACGGTTTGTCCATAAACTTATGGACATACCACTTATTTTTTACCTTATACACATCATTTGTTAAATTACATACTAAATTTAGAAATTTAAAAATATTTTTTTATTTTATATATTTTATATTTTCACATTCAAATACATATTATTGCTTGTTTTAACTTTTAAAATACAATATTTATATTTTATAAAAAATTACAACATTTAATGTAAAAATCACTGTGGACTGTACATAAACTTATGGAAAAAACCTTTCCTAGACTTTCTCTAATTATTATACAAATTATAATTTAATTAATTTTGAGATCAAACTGAAAATTTCAAAACTTCCACCTTCATTGATAATTTAATGTTTTATTTCAAAATTTAATTGATATACTACCTCCATTTCATTGGATGTGGCACACTAACCTTAAGTGCTTGTATTTAGGTGAATGAAACGAGTGGATTAAAAGGAATTTAGAAAGGAAAAAAAAAGTAGAATGAGTGGATGAAAATGGAGGAATTTTACCAAAAAAAGGAAAGTATGTCAACTTCAAAAAAAATGAAAGTGTGTCACATCCAATGAAACAGAGAGTGATAATTTTATTCTAATCTTGTGTTGACTCAAAATCTTTTTATAATCGATAAAGGAACAAAGTACATAATTTTCTATAAAAAATTGGAAATTTTATTTTGAAAATAAGTTATAAAATTGGGAACTATACATGTAATTTTGATTAAAATTGAATACTCTAAGTATGACTCTGTTTGTTATGTAATCTCTCCGTTTCAACTGTAATGACATATTTACTTTTTCAAAGTTAAATTTGATAAACTTTAACCATAAATATAAATTTATATATATATAATAAATATATCATGTGAGAGATTGTTGAATTCATTTTAACATATATTTTCTAAATATTATTTTTTTTATGCAGAATTGGTTTGTGTACTTAGAGATATTGATGGTCAAACATGATTGAAAACCGTAAATAAATATGTCATTACTGTTAGGAGGGAGTATCCGCTTAACTCTGTTCAACCACTTGAGTATTGAAATGGAGAAAAACACCCATATCACGCAGTTAAGGAGTTTCCGAATGATCAGATTCCTGTATGAACCAAACTTTGCAATTTATATCGATCACTCCCGTAGTCCAAAACACAAGATGAAATTGCAAACCAAGAAACTTCTGCTTTTCTTTGATCAAAATTAATCATCACAGGAAACATATCATTTTATTTCTCAGGAGCATATTACAACACTTTGTATGCCGAGTGAAAGTGGTTTCTATGCCATTGGCCTACTAACCATTCAACAAAGGGAAAAGCCAAATCCCATTTCAAACCACACAACTTAAGCTGAAAGATTTTAACAAGAGAGAGTTTGAATCATAGTTTATTATATACCATATCACTCAGTCTCTTCTGCAGCTTAGTTTGATCAAACATGCTCCCTCCATCCATCTGAGGTACCAAAAACACGACACATCGGTCAACCAATTTTCGTTCGCATTATGAAAATCAGATAAAAATTAACTTTAACTCCCCATACCTCGGATTCAATCACATGGATTAGTGCTTCATCTAATCTAGTGGAAGTGCAGCTTACCACAGTCATCCCTTCACCATTTAGAGCACTGAGAAATTTCGAGAGAGGAAATCCCTTCATCGAACAAGTCTTGAGAATGACTTCGATCCCAGTTTTACTGCATTGGACTGTAACTCTAGTCTTTTCATGGTCAAATGAGAAGCAAGACTCCTTACAAGAACCAACACCTACCAACTTCTTCAGCTCATCTCTCTTGTTCCTCAGGCCATCAAGTTTTTCTTTAAGATGATTTATATAGGTCACTGCCTCATGCATATCATTGGATATAGACTTCCTCTGATGAAGCGTCGAAAAAAGAAAAGAAAACCGAAGCGAATGAACTCTCCTTAGGGCATTTCATAAGCAAGAAAAGAGCACAACAAAACAGAAGATTACCTGGAGATACTCCTTGGGGAGTATTGATCTAAGAGAGGTGTAAAGACTAGACATTTCTTGTCTTCTTTTTCTTTCAACATCTCTGTGAACGATTCTCTTTAAAGATTCTTCTGGGGTCTCATTTTCTTGAAGAATTTCAGTGCAACCAAGCTGAGACGATTTTCTATTATTGATAGATATTGGATTAGCTTGCTTTGGTTCAGGCATCAGAGTGATGTCCTGTGGATCAGGAGAGAAACAAAGGAACTGCATGAGGTCATGAGATTCATTTTCATGCTCATTTGAGTGCATTTTGATAGAATCAAGCATTCAAACCCAAAGGGACCTAATGATTTGTTGGCTTGGAATTAGAAACCAGAATTAAATGGAGTCACTTTCTCAGATCATTTATAGTCAATAACTTATAACATCATGTACCAAATGAGGCCCATACCATCAAATCAGTGTATTGATGCTAGGCAATAAATTCAGAATGGTGGGAGCCGGTAGGTAGCTGTGAGCATTCCAAACCAAAAAAATGAAAATGAAAATTGAACCAAACAATATTGGTTTAACGGTTCAGTTACAATTTTTCATACTTCAATTCGAATGCGATAATGCCTGGCATACTATATATACTTATTCAAGGAGTAGGCCTTGTCCATTTGAACTGAAACCGAACTGAGTTGAAATGATTAGAGATGAGTTGAGATTATTGGAGATTATTGTGAAGATTTGGGGATTTAGGGATTGAGAGAAGAGGAGAATTCAATTGAGTAAAGTGTGTTCTTACAATTGTGCTTATGATATTACATAAAGAGAGCCCTAAAGGCTACTACATGGAAAAAACCATAATACCCTTAACTAAATGACTAATATAATGCTAACATCCCCCTGAAACTCACAGTGCTACAGCAATAAGCATCGAGAGTGTGTCAGACAAAAAACGAAACTGTGCAGCGAGCCTTCATGAAATCTGGAGAAAAGAGGGAACAAAAGGCAGTGTATAGTCCCAAGCTACAAATGGTGGTGGGTGAAATGATAATCAATCTCAATATGTTTGGTTCGCTCATGGAAGACCGAATTAGGTGCAATGTGAATGACACTCTAATTATCACAATGTAACGGTGTAGGACTACGAAGCGTCATTCCCATATTAGCAAGCAACCAATGAAGCCAAACAATCTCACAAATAATCGAAGTCATGGCACGATACTCAGCTTCTGTGGAGGAGCAAAAAATAATATCCTATTTCTTACTCTTCCAAGAAATAAGTGAGTCGCCAAGAAAGATATAAAATCCAGTGGTGGACTTACGATCCGCGGGATCACTAGCCCAATTAGCATCAGAACATGCACGAGACTGTAAGGATCATGACGAAGGAAACAGTAAATTGCAAAATTGGGTGCCTCGAAGATACCTGAGAATCCAAAGATCAGCAGATCAATCAATTGAATAGGGGCAGTGACAAACTGACTAACCACATGAACAACATAAGCAATATTTGGACGAGTAACCATGAGATAAACTAAACTGCCAATCACTGTAAAATATAATGTGGGATCGAACAAAGGAGGCCCATCAGTGGGTAAGTAGCGAGCATTGGTCTCAAGAGGGGTGGCAACAGTCATGTTGTCAGTGAGACGTGCACGCTAAAAAAGATCAGCTATATACTTGGACTGAGATAGATGATAGCCCTTATAAAAAGAAGCCACCTCAATACCATGAAAGTAACGGAGTAAACCCAAGTCTATCATAAATAAACACCAAGTCAAGTCACACTTCAGCAAT
The DNA here is from genome assembly GCA_032355605.1 of Rubia tinctorum. Classification (NCBI taxonomy): domain Eukaryota; kingdom Viridiplantae; phylum Streptophyta; class Magnoliopsida; order Gentianales; family Rubiaceae; genus Rubia; species Rubia tinctorum. Next base: position 9,096 of record JAULKM010172472.1, on the reverse strand, counting down.
TCAATGTCATCACAATTATCACTAGTAATAATCACATCATCAACATAGAAGGAGAGGAGATTACCTTACTTGTATGTTTGTTGAACAAGGCCGAATCATAAGAACTGGGAAGGAAGCCAAGAGAGGTGATCATTGTGGAGAACTTCTAAAACCAGGCCCTTGGAGTTTTTTTGAGAACATATAGAGACTTGCGAAGCTTGCATACATGCACAGGCTGATGCGCTACCTCAGAAGGAGGTGTCATGTTAACCTCTTCATGAAGATCACTGTTCAAGAATGCATTCTTAACATCCATATGTGATATTTTCCTCTGACGAACAGAAGCAATTGTAATCATAGTACGAATGGTGGTCATCTTCGCAACAGGGGGAAAAGGCTTCCTCATAATCCATGTCATACTTATGAGAATAATCTTTGGTAACAAGACGAGCCTTGTATCACTCGACGGATCATCAACTTTTGCTTTAATCTTGTAGATCCACGAGAACCAATGATTTGCATCCCGAAAGGCAAGGGTACCTAATACGATATCAAAAAATAACATTTATTATAGTTTTCTTAATTTATTATTAGAATAGGATTTTAGGAGGTCAACACTATACTCTTTTTTCCCGATAGTTGCTGAGATCAAACATATTCACAATTTGTCGCTCCCAATGAATATACCTTGCCAGATTGCGCTGGCCATCAAATCTAGGGATGTGATACTTTAACCCTTGATATCTCCAGTAGAATCTGAACTATCACTGGAACCTGAACATGTCATCCTTCAGGAATGTCATTTGCTGTGGCGATGCTTTCTAGAAGACCCTCAATGCGATCGTCTTTCCTAAGCATGATCAGATTCTTCCTTTGAACTAGCATAACCATGAAAACTGCGCACCATATGATTAAGATTGTCCTTGTTGACAGATGACGGAGGTTACGGTTTGGCCATGCTGTCGACTTTCCTCGCCAATTGTTGTACTTCACTCATGAGCGTATTTTTTGCAACAACAAATCGATCTGGATTAAAAGGTTCATTTGGTTTGAACCGTTGGTGCTCCAAACTATCTAGAGGCTCTTCACGTTATTGATTACCAGCTCTACTATTAAAAATGTTGGACAATGGTAGATTGTTGGGTTCACCGACAAAAGGTGGGACAAATGGATCATCGTCTGCCATCTTCTCTAAGAACTGCTAAGGAAAAAACAATCAGTACAAAAATGTTTCCCAACTTCCCTTTTGTTTAGTAAGGTCACTCAACAAGTGTATAACACTCACAACTCACAAGGAAAAGGCTAGAGCAAGTGCGATCGATCAATTCACAACCGTTTCAAAGCAAAATAGGAGAAGAGTACAACATAATTTAATTTGAATTTTACAAAACTATAAACTCCAACATTGGCTCTACGAATTGGAATTTCATATTCTTAAGAGATGAATATATGAGTATAACTCAAAATTATGAATATATAATTGATAAAAGGTTGTGAAAATCTCGTGTACATGCCTTATTTATAGGGGTATTCTCGGCCAAAAACCCTAAACACAATTGGAAACTGAATCGACTTATGGCAGCTTTAAGAAGTTAATACCATATCTAACTAGAACTCCAAAAATAAATGGTAATCTACTCAAATTCTTCTTCAAGTAACCTTGAAGAATATTACCTAATCTAATATTACTAAATCTAATTCTAATCAAATCAAAACTCCTAAATTACAATATTTCTAAATTATTTCTAAATATGAACACACTACCTCATTAAAAAAAACCTAGTGGGAAAAAGAGTATAGTGTTAACCTCCTAAAAATACTAAACTAAGAAAAATATAACAAATGACATTTTTGATATCTTATCATTCCCTCCGCGGTCAAAAAGTTTCATCCTCGAAATGAGAATGATCTTTAAAACTAAATGTAGATAAACGTCCCACGTCATCCCTGCGAAGTACTGCTTTTAAATGGTGACCGGGATGCTGATGTGGTAACAACAACTTTAACTCACGAGAAGATACAAGATGGGGAGCTGAGATTATCTTCAACAAAATCAAAATCTCACAATAATTGGTTGACTCTCTAGATATTGGTTGTCAGACGAGATGAGAAGAACGACCAAATCTGCACGCGTGAAGAACATGCGCCTTCAAAGGGCCACGCGCGTGAAGAGCACGCTTTATGTTGTTGCCCCGCGCGTGTGCAACACACACTGTCTTCTTCCTCTTCGCTGAAACTGTTCAACTTATGCGTTGTCTTCTCTTCGCTGGATTTGCACTGAACGAGGAATGGCGTTCGAAGGAATTTTTGGAGAATCTGAAGATAACAAAGATTAGGCTGATTGATGGGTCGGTGTTGTGAATCTGTCGGGGAAGAATGAAGCAGATTGGTCGGAATTAAAGGAGGAAGACCGGAGGCGTTTGGTGGTTGAAACTGAGCGGATCTGAAAATGAGCGATGAGCAAACTGTAGACCTGGAGATCGGTGGGGACGCATTGGAGAAGATGACCAAAGTGGCGGTGGTGAAGATTCTGGTGGCGAATATTGGAGCTGAGCGACGACAGGCGACAAATGGAGATGACCGGAAACGTAGGCGGCGGAGTTGAACGGAGCGGTGATAGTGATGTCTGACGGCGGATTTCTCCTTTTTTTAATTTTTTTTTCAAAAATAAAAATACAGATACGAAGTTACCAGCTATTATCGCCCTATGATACCAACTGATGGCGACTGATATGATGGTCACAGAAACTTTTTCTTTGCTCTGATACCAAGTGATATAAATCTCCTTGCGAAGACTCTGAATTTCGGAATTTTAGATCTTTGACAACACGAGGGATCTCGCAAACCCCAATGTGGCCACACAAAATTCGAGCGTCTAGCCCTCAGGGTACGCTTAATTTCGACTTGCTCACTAATTAGCCAGCAAGATTAGTTCACAAGGTTATTGATACTTAATTAACCCGCAGGATTAAGCAAGAATGGAGACGCTCGCAAGAAATGAGTATAACTAATTCTAATCAAATCAAAACTCTTAAATTACAAGAGTATAGTGTTAAACTCCTAAAAATACTAAACTGAGAAAAATATAACAAATGACATTTTTGACATCTTATCACTCTAGGTAGCTTTAATCTAACGTGGCTAAGAAACTAGAAGATTGAAAGAAGAAGACCAATTTTAATTGGTAGAAGCTGATTTTGGGCAGCTTCTTCATTGCGGGCCGCATGACACTGCTGCGGCCCGCAACCCAGTCAACAGACTAATACCGCGGGGTCAATGGAGGTACTGTGCGCTACAGAGATATTCTGCGACCCACAGTGGCGGCTGGGCTGAAGCCCCCTTTTCTTCCACTTTTAGCCTCTCTTTTTAACTTTTATCCTCTTCCGAATTTCTTATCTCAAAAAGCCTAGATAGAATTTATTTCTTCACCATTTCTCCAATGTTTACCATGAATTTTTTTCCTTTTGTTATGGGTTTTGCTAATCTAGGCTAAATATACTCTTGGGAGCAATTGGTAAGCATTTTTAGTATAAATTTGTGAGATTTGATTTACCCTATTTTGTTTATTGATTATCAAGTATATTTTGTGCTTTCTTGTGTAGTTAACGCATGATTTAGTTTAGGATGATCAACTAGTTGATGATTGTGGGTTAATTATTTGCTAGATTTTTTAATATAATAAAAAGTGATACATCATATAGGTGCAAAGAACTCGAAAGTTGGGAATCATCAATAGCAGAAATATATATAGTAAAGTAAAGTCACATGCATCTCATGGATTATTTAAGTTGGCATTTGTGAACTAATGTTATAGAAGAAAAACATTCCATGTTGAACATACCGCGGAAATTCAGATCCGGAGAAAAGAATATTGCGACGAATTTTATTTTATGGAAATTGGAGATTATGCAATATATTGATCAGCGCGTAGAAGCATAATGGAATTATTAAAAATCCCTATATTCATGAAATTGGATTTATGGAATATTATGGGATATTTAAGATAAGGAAAATCTCTTTATTTATGGGAATTGGATATGCTTCAAAAGAAGATAAGGAATAGGAATATTATGGAAATAGTTATGGAGCAATTCTGATCTGCAATGATCTATAAATAGAGGACATTATACGGCTGTAAAAACAACGATCTTTACTGAGAAAATCAGCATATTAGATTTCTATCTTCCGAGAGTATTTGCGAGAGTCAAATTCTTTATGTTCCAACATACATGACATGTTTGCTAAAGTTCAGAATGTATGCCTTAATTCCTCGGGAGGAGGAGATTTAGCGTCGACGAGTTTCGAGGTCAGGGGGAGTTTGATCAAGGCGGATCGGTAGCAAGAGGAGCTTGCAAAATTCTCACGTTGTAATTAGAATATAAATATAGTTGTATGGTGTACTTTGTACTATATCTCTGATTAGTGGATTTATTCTGAACTGGCTCATGCTCCGCAAATGTAGGTGAATTTCAACGAACTGCGTAACCAAGTTGTGTGTCTCGTGCATTATTTACTTTACATACTTATTTAAGTTGGACTATGTTGGAACATATGATTACTAGTTAACCTAAAACGGTAAATCCAGTTTTTCAAGTATTGTCATTACCAATAGAAACAAAGGAATTACCAGTATAGGAAGTGACATTTTCAAGGTTGGAGGCAAACGAGCTCATATGGGTGGAAGCTCCGGAGTAGGTACCAATCAGAGCCGCCGGTTCAAGTTGAAGAGAGAACTGAAACTGCTGATCAAGATGAGAAGTCTCGGAAGTACGCTAAACCAGACTGAGTTTAGTAGATAATTCATGAACCCTATTAGAATATTATGATGGTATTTTAAAATAGAATTAGAAATTTATCATTTTATAGTATTGCTCAATGTTTTGTTATTGACGCTATTTACAAAATCTTTACAAAATTTGACTGTGGAGAAAGTTGACTATCCATTGAAGCTTGATGCTTTCGACTTATGTTCTGATGATATTAAGAAGAAACTGGATGAGCACATTCTTTTTCCCTGATGCAGGTATCCCTCCCTTTACTCTGTCGGCCGAGTTTCGGTGCAGAGGATTATCAAAGACAAATTTAAGGTGAATGCCACTTATGGTTGCTGGTATGCATTGGGAATTTCAGAAGTTAACATTTGATCTTGCGGTTTGAACTGATCCAGCACGTTTCTGCCAAAATGAATAGGGATGTTAGAAGCTTCTCTGTTTTTAAGCTCAATTCATATCCTTTTATAACACATTCAAAATCTAATTTTGTAATATATTAGGGATCTAATTGAAAAGAAATTCATATTTCATCTACTAAGGGGATGAGATGAATTCATATGTTTGCAAGGCTCTGTCTTTGCAAACATATCACTCAATAAAGCAGAAATGTCATAATTGGAAAAATCCTTGAACCTTAAAGATCCAGTGCGGGAGCGTGTAGCCATCGGATGCCGAGAAAAGGGCACCAAAAATGAGGATGGCTCAGAACCCGAGACCGTCAACGGAGAACCCGAGAAACGGCGACGGGTGCTGGTGAAGACGGAGGCCAGTATGAAGATGATTTCCTTGGGGACAGTCAGCAGAAATAAGTCCCGTTTCTTGTGATCTGACTGAAGATGATTTCCTTGAAATGGTAATGCTTTATTCTTTGAATTAGGGGTGATGATTTGCTTACGTCTTTGTTCTGCATGAGCTGTATAGCCTCTTGAAAGTTGAAACTTCTGTCTACATAAGAGGGAATTGATATGAATTGAAATATTGCACTCTAAATAATATCATGGTATCTGGTATGTATGGATACTTTAAACTGCTACCTTGAAATGATTCATTTTAAAGTGTAGTCAGTTATGGAAAAAAAAAGTGGAACAATTGCTCTTCTAATTTACGGTTAAAAATGGAAATTTAAGTGAGATCATTTTCTTCTCTTAGTAGCTTTTCGTCCAGAATAGATGCTATTGAATTGAGCATGTAAATGTATTTACTTGAGGCATGGGAAAAAACATTATTCTATAGCTTACTCTTCTGAGTTTGCAGTCTCTTAATTGATTTTAGCTTCCAAGTTTTTCTCTACTGACATAGCTTTTCCTTGCTCACTTGTCTTATTCGTTGGATTTGTTCTTTCATGGATTCTGTTCTTTTGTTGTTCCCAAAAATTTAGTTGCCTTGTGATTTACTTCATTTTTGCCTCACCTCAACTTGCATACATATGAATAGTACCTAGACACACATAGCAGGTGCATTAATAAAGTACACAATTCTGTGAGTATCCTTTGCAGTTTGCACTAGTGACCTTATCTGTGTTTCTAACTCTTCCCAATTTCCTACTACTTTTCAAATAAACAAATTTAAATGGTTTTTTTTGTGAAGTATACATTTCTGGGATCTGTCTTCATTCTGGAGCCTGGACATTGTTTCACTTGCTTGTAACTGGTCTGCTTTGATTGTAATGTGACATTGGAATACGTCACACATTACCAGCTATTTTCTTTCTTTAGTTGAATGATCAGTGTGATGGTATTCTTTGCTCTAGCAGGTTGCTCATGCCTTCAGCAAAACTAAAAAACCTTCTGTCACTAGAGTGTCTTCTGACCATGAGTAAGCATGTACTTCTTGTTCCCTTCCATGGTAATTAGGCCAAGAAGATGTGCTTACATGATGACCTTGACTAATTTGCTTTGCAGGCAGTCGGGCAGTAGAGCAAAGAAAAGACCGCGGCAGAGGTCTCCTAGACGATAGCTCCTCCGAAGAAGAAATGCATCTGGAATCCTCCATCAGTTGTACCTTTTAACATTTCTCCCTACAATAATCCTTTGCTACATATTTTGTGATTTCTTGATCTAGGAGTTCACTGTTGTAACATTGTATTCATAGTCGCCAACGTTGAATGTTACATATGCCAACATTCTCTCTCTGTGGGGCGGTAACAAGCTTGTACAGAAAATGGTTGTTGCCTACCCTAACACGGTAACACTGGCGTTTGACATTCACACCTTTATACATCAGGCATCTCGTACAGGAAGTAAGGCTTGAGTTGTTTTCAGTAGACTCATGATAGGCCTGAGAAGTGAGAATGGTCGAATGTATGTGTACTCCTCTCATACACAGAACCATATTTTTAGTGATTGGTCTGCTGAGACTGAGAGGAAGTGGAAGGCTTTTAGTTTAGGGATAAGAGTAATTTTACGTGGCTTGAGCGTTTAATCTGTTGTGTTCTATATTCCCTAAGTGGTTCTTGGTTCTTGTATTTGTGCTCCTACGTACTTATGAATGAACGCTATATTCAGTCTTAGTTTTGGTATCTAGAACTTTTCATATTGCTTTTAGGATTGCTAGCTCATATGGGTTGTTTGCAACAGTTGTGATTTGCATTTTATAAACTGTATGAGCTAATTGATGGGCGGGAGGAACTAGGGAGCATTTTAGGATGATTCAATACACAGTTACTCGGGAACTCTGAGGTTGTATTGTATGGATTTGAATTGAGGAAATGTTTTCTTTAATAATAATTTTGACTAAATTATGTCCTTGTTTTGTTTCGAACACATTTGCTACCCACGCTCTTTTATGATGATAGGGGTCCAGGAAATTGAATTTCTAGGAGCGGTGATTGGAAGAAGAAAGATCAAGCTGCAACCACACTTGATAAAGAAGATTGCAGAATTCCCAGACGAACGGCTAAAGGAGAAGAAGAGTCTGCGCTCTTGGCTAGGAATACTGAACTATGTCAGGGGATATATCCCTACCTTGGGAACTCTCCTTGGACCATTGTATTCCAAAACCAGTCCAAATGGGGATAAAAGGTTCAAAGCCTCTGACTGAGAAGTAGTTCGAAGGATCAAGCAAAGGGTCCAGAACTTGCCAGATTTGGAGGTACCCCCAGAACAATGCTACATCATTCTTGAAACAGATGGATGTATGGAAGGATGGAGAGGAGTATGCAAGTGGAAGCAAAAAAGGGGAGATCCAAGGAATATGGAGAAGATTTGTGCTTATGCAAGTGGCAAATTTCCAGTCATAAAGTCAACCATTGATGCAGAAATCCATGCTTGTATGGAAACATTACAAGCCTTAAAGATCCACTACCTGGATAAGGGAGAAATCACCCTTAGGACAGATTTCCTAGCCATAATCTCCTTCTACAATAAGTCAGCCCAAAATAAACCCTCTGGAGTAAGATGGATTAGTTTTACTGATTTCATCACAGGGACAGGGGTCAAAATTAATTTTGAGCACATAAAAGGAAAACAGAATGCATTGGCCATGCTTTATCATGGTTTGTTTTCTGTTTAACAGCAGGTTGGCAGCCTAGAGTCCAAGAAGAGGTAGCCCTATGGAGCCTGGAGGAAGCAATATGAGAGGCACGGGAAGAGGGCTCACAGCAAGAAATAACTCAATTAGTCTTAGAGATGTGTATGCTAGACAACTTAGAAGGGTTGAAGAAACTCAAAATCCCGAAGAAATGAGCAGAAGGGCCAATGACGCGAAGCAAGTCCGAAACATGTCAATGGATGAAGCCCAACGAGGAGTCCAAGAATTGGTTGACATCTTGGGCCTCAGGGAAGCCCATCTAAGAAACATCCATAACATCAACAGTGACGAATGGTACCAGATTGCCAATGCCAGCAGGGACCATGAAGTGGCCGTCAACGTCCAACAAGAACTAGCAATCCTTCTAGGAAGATTGCGCTGGAATGAAGCAACATGAGGAACGTGGTGGACCCATGTAAATAATAATGTCACCCAAGTGGCATGGGTAAACAGGAAAGCCGTCCTACATGGCTTGTCCTTTTGTGTGAGTGAAACTTTACTTTTCACAATGTAAAAGTAGCCACGTTGAATAATTGGGAAAGCAGCCGTCCCACTAAGGCTTTGTCGGCTGAGTGTGCAATTATGCAGTGATAGTGGGAATCTTTTGATTCCTTAGCTCTCGCAAATTGCCTATAAGTAGTTAGTTTCTAAGAGTTACAGGACACACATAAAACACTCTGAAGTTCTACTTCTCTCTAAATCCCTATCCTTCCCTTGTAATACCCTAATACCGGGTTTAATATCTCGGAGTTGTATCATATCCAAGGTAAAAAAAAGTTTGGCTTTTTATTTAGCTTATTTATCTAAATAATATCTA
>JAULKM010172453.1:0-15587 GCA_032355605.1 Rubia tinctorum | reverse complement strand
CCGCGTCCTGAATAATTGACGGTTTGGAATACAGATTTTGTTTCTCTGTTTCATTATGAATTTTTAGTGTTTTTAGTGTTAGGGAACTATATATTTATGTTTTATTATATTGCCATGATAATTCATTACTGTAACTGTTGTTGTAACAATTTCGTGGCACTTGGGCTTTGAGCAATACCACGTTATGTGCATTTACTATACTGTGACCAATTATGTTTTGATACATTGCTTTCAAAATTCATTGCCTTAACTTTGTGTTTCACTTACTGATGGCACGTATTTCATTGTATGCAGTGATACACCATGGATCATCCGGGTCTAATGGACAAGGATTTGCTCTATCTGCACAAGGAGCATCGTGCCCGGGCGATATACATGGATAATTGGGAGGATACGACATTACATGCCAGATGTTGTGATGGGGCCTGTTGGGATGTTGAGATCCCCGAGGGTGTCTTGCGTTATGTTCATGTGGTTGGCTTCCAGGGCCTCCTCGATTCAGCGTCAATCCAGATTGACCATTCGCTGATCACCGCGTTGGTTGATCGATGGAGACCAGAGACCCACACATTTCATCTTCTTGTGGGCGAGTCAACTGTCATGTTGTAGGATGTGGGCGCGATTTGGGGTCTACCGATCGATGGAATTCCTGTCACAGGTCATGATAGGAGAAGGACGACAGTTGAGTGGCAGACCATATGCACCGACTTCTTGGGGGCAACACCCCCCGCAAATGCCATCAAGGGAGGTCGTGTGAAAGCCTCTTGGTTGGGTGATGTGCTGCATATTCCACTTCCTATTCATGCAATGAACGTTTATTGTCAGTAGGGGACGAGGGTATTCATTCTACTCTTGCTTGGCGGCATGCTCATGTCCGACAAGTCCGGGTATCAAATCTCTCTCATGTACTTGTCGCCGATCATGAACTTAGGAATGGCTCATCAGTTTGGTTGGGGGAGTGCCATTCTGGCACACTTGTACATAAGCTTATGTGACGCGGCAATTCCCCCGACGAAATCTATATACGGGCCAGTTGTCCTCCTACAGGTAACAGTTGCTTCAACAACTCCTTCTTAGTGCTAAACATTATCATATTCGGGGTTGACGCAAAAATTTCATTCCTTTTTCCTACAAGTTGTGGGCGTGGGAGAGAATACCGAGCATTCATCCCGCTGGGAAACTTCCACTGACCAACAATTTGAGTGCTATTGGGTCCAGATTTGTATTTAGTATCTGGAAGCTAATAACCCCCAACTTTTTCCTAACTAAGGATAATTACTAATCTTCAGTCTGTCTTGCGTAGGTGGAGAGCTCGGTATGATTGTTCGCAATCGTCGATGCATGTGCTCAGAGTGTACCGTGTTCAGCTGACAATTCTCAACGACAACTAGGTATACAATAGTTTGGTATCCATGGTAACAATACCCTCAAAATTTAAAGATTCTCATAATTTTTAACACATGTTCCTTTTTTGGCAGTTCATCTGACAGCCATACCCTGAACATCTCCTACAACATCTGCCGCCCTATTGCACAGCTGGCAGGAACAACTGGCTGCTGACTGTCGACCTCATATGCTGGTACATGGTCGAGGGTCATTATGTTCACCGTGTTCTCAGGCAGTCCGGCTACATACAACCTATACCTGTGCAATTGGTGCCAAATGAGGTAAAAAACTTCTACATTTAAGAGACCATCGGGGGAGGTCGAACGTAGATTAACGAATTGAACTGCGAGCTTATGTTCAGGCGTGAGAGCAGCGGGCGGCCTACGCAACCCCGATCCTCGGAGTAGCTGATCCATATACACTAGATAAAAAATACATGGAGTGGTACCTCCGTAGCACCGTGATAATGATTGAACGGCCATGCAGGCCACCAGCGGTTACAGAGGAGTTTCATGGTGATGGGGCAACCATGGAGTACATTGTATTTATTAGTTTTGTCCAGTGACATTTATTCAATACAGCACATTTCTGCATTTGGGTTTATCTAAAATGTTCATCTCATTCATGCAGATGAAGGTCATGTCCAGGATGTGTCTCAACTCCGAGATTAATCTGGACGGATGTCCCCCACCTTACACAGAGGTTATCAGGAACTTACATGAAGATGTCAAACATCTCCTAGAATGTGTGCAAGAGCCCTCCATGGTGCATTACTATCATCCAAATGTGCACCCCGAGGGACCTCCCGCTGGTGTGAGGTTCAATGACATCAGAACCCACTGCCTAGCTCCTCCAGCCAGACAAGGTGGTCAAAGAAGGTGCCCTTCAGGACCTACTCCTATCATTGGTTCCTCTCAGGCCGGACCTTCACATGCCTACAAAGGAGCATCAGATGTTGGATCCTCGCACTACACCACTAAACCGATTCATTCGACTTGATACCTTACTCCAGCTAGTAGTCACGCACATTTGTCTCTGACTGCGCCGTTCCATACTGCTAGTTGCCCTCAACTTCAACATCATTTCAATGATGATGAAGTAGAGGGAATGGAGGAGGATCTAGTGGAGGGAACTCAAGATGATGAATTAGCAGTGTCCAATCATTTGCCTGTAAGAAGACGCCCATCCAAGACCATACGACCACCTCCATGTGGAGCAGGTGGAAAACTTTGCGGAGGGCGTCATTAGTACATTCGAGAAGCGTTCAAGTAACATTGTTTTACTAATACTTACATTTCGTCTAAACCAAACAGAAATTTTTTCATATTTTGTTATTATTATCGTCCACAAATTAGATAAACATTCCATACATATGTATTAAATTTCATTCATACAAAAATACCAAAACATAACAAAAATACAAACATAAAATAAAAGGAAGGACAACGCAGTCTCTACGTTACTTTCCTTAGATATTTATTTCATAATACAAAAAATTAAATAATAATTAAAATGAAAATAAGACAGAGGCCACAATATCTATTTCAGTTTTTTAACCAACAAATTCAAGAAAAATTAAAAATACATTAAATACATTAATATGCATTACAAAAAATTCTACTACCAAAAATCAAAATCAAAATATAATAAGAGGACACATTTCAATAAAATATTTTTCCCGAAATTTTTAGATAAAATAAGTAACGAAAAATAATATTAAAAAATACACCATTTCTCAGCAATAGAAAATAAATAAAATGAATTTAAAAAAAAATCACCATGAGGAAAAGATCCTCAGTACGGAGTCCTCATTTCGGAAATGCGTGTTCTTTTTCCTCACATTTTCCAGCAACACAAAATAAATAAAAAGAAAAACAATAAATATCCCCCATGAGAACGCATTATGGTAATGCGTCCTCTTAATTTCCTTTTATTTTCCTCACATTTTTCATGCATCGAGATTTCATCAACTGATTCATCATTGGCATCATTCATCAAACCATAATGGTGATTATATTTTTCATTTTGACCTAGAATTCATTTATAATACTAAGAACCATTCTATTTATCAAGACTTCAGCCAAATTGGACTGAGTATTGAAATTTTTATAAAGGAAATACATAATTCTAGTATGAACTTGATCCATAATTGCTTTAGATCATTCGGCGAACAAAATACTAATAAAACACTGAATAAAACCTCAAAGTGGATGACATGTGAAAGGTAAATACTTCATCAAGCGCGTTTCAATGAAACTATATGAACTCAAACAAATCTTGTGCTATAGAGACTTCTCTATAAGTATGGTTTTCAGTTCCTTGGATAGTGTTAAAGTCTTAGAATTTTGGGGAGCTTCATTTTCCTTTGGACATACTAAAACCAATCAACCAACAATATTTCTTGATTTTTCCCTTTCCCAAGCCCTATCTATCGTTGACCACACTAAATGTTTTTCAAAATATTTATATAAAAGTTTCAATTCCCTTGCATAAGGATTTTATATATTTTATTTGATGAAGCCTATGAGTATTGTTCTAGTAAGGAACTCATTTGGAGCAATTGACTCAAGATCAACCTTCTTGTGAAATGTACTAAATTGCTAACCTGGTACGTGGACTTGCAAAGTGTAAACATCAAGTTTCATATGTTTAATTTGAAACCATATATTCTCCAGCTAGCTTTAGAAGGGACAATAACGACCATCTTAATACAAATTAAATATGTCAATGACTGCATCTTCTTGACCCTCTTGTAATGTAAAGCTAATTTGATCACCATCCTTAAAGATGCACTTACTAAATACTTAATCAACTGAATAATGAAGAAACACACACACACACACATAAAAAAACTATAAGTCACAGTTAAATATTGATTATAGCCGACATCCCAATTATTACCCACAACATGTTTCTTAATAGTAATCGCCCCCATCGTCTCTCCTTATTTACAATAGATAACCATCCTCTGCAAGACACGTCGACTGCATAAATGGTAAGATGTAGTAGACATGTAATGTAGAGGACGGTTATCCATTGTCAATAAGGAGAGGTGATGAGAGGATAGTTACAATCAAGAAACATGTCAGTCAAGTATGCCTAAATGGTGCAAATGATGGTGTAATTTTTGAAATCTACTGATGAGACGTCAAATGCATGTATTTATTGAGGCATTTAACATCACTTTTGTTATGTTTTTGTGGGTAGATTTCTATGTTTGGATAGGTTTATATCATAAGGGGTTAAGATGATCATTTTGGTTTTCTTATCTAAATTGTTCATTTTGTAGCCTTTTGTGAGCCTAATGGATTTTTTTGTCCTTATGAGCGTTTAGATATTGTTTTGTAATATAATTTTTAGATTTCTCGTAAGCACTTCAGATTAGGTTGATGAAGGCCAATTGCAAAATTTGGTAGAAGATTGAAGGCCATGAGTTAAAACGTGGTAGAAGAAAAAAAGGTCAAAGAAAGTTGCCAAGTTCGAAGGTGTCAAAGAAATGGCATGGGTGAGTAATGGCCTGGCCCATGCCATCATCCTTACCACAGGAAAAGGGTCTCAAGATGTTCCGTGCACGAAGAACTGGAGAATTGAAGACCCGATCGATGGGACGTGCAAATATGCATGTCTCTTGCACTCAGAAGCCGGGATGACAAGGTCCAGACAATACCGTTTGCTCAGTTCCTAAATTTTGAGCTTTCAGATGATGTCCAATGCAATAATGCACAGGACGTACTGGCTATGTTGCGCAAACCTGCACGACCGAGCTAGTGTGGCCTTAGGGTTTCCAACTTGGACTTTTTAAGGCTTATTTATCCTATGATAGCCTTCATCCTCCTAGGGTTTAAGAAATTAGTTAGTTTCTATTACATCTTCATTTACTCCTTATATTTATGGCATTTATTCCTATGATTTCCATGGATCTAATGTCAGTAGTGTAGTTTTATTTCTTGGGGTAGTCATTTATAAGCATGATTGACATTGATTTGTGCAACTTGTTAGATTCACCATATTTTATATTAATTATTGGCTTAATTTGTGTTTAAATTATTTTAAGATGCACACTTGATTTATTTATTGCATGATATTGTGATAGGATTTAAATGCTAATTTGGGGGTGTTGGAATATTATCACTATGGTAGTCTTGTGAGTACCGAGAGGATGTGTGCGTTATATCCCTCTTGTGAGTGCCGAGATGGTAATAGACAATAATCTTAATTGGCTAGTCATATGAGAAATTTTATGTTAGGAGCATCATACCTACCAAGTTGATGTTATTTAAATCATAACGGGGAAAACCCTGACTTACCTCGAAAATTAAGCATTTTTAGTTTGTAGAAAGGCGCAAACTCTAGAGTTGTCCTCTTCCTTTTGAGGTCTAGGATGGGTGCTCATAGTGGAGGTCCCGGTTCTGTGATTGGTTTCACTTCCATATCTAACCGTTGCGACCTACGCAAGGCATAGTTCCTTTTAAGCGGGGGCTGATTAGCCCCAGGAGTGAGCTATTGGCGGTCAGTAGAGAAGTGTGTCCCTAGCAAGTTACAGAGGAGGTGAGATGTTAAAGAGTGGGTAGAACAAGTTGTGTGATAGACAATGGGAGTTCCCAGGATTAAAATCTTCACACTATGTGATATAACATGAAAATAGGGGAATAGTTGCTTATGTGAAATATAGTCTAGGATCAAGTCTTTATGTCAATCATGTGATGCAAATGACCCCCAAGATTAGTTTATTCATAGTTTATATCATTTTTACTTGCATGCTTGTATTGTTAGTTCACACAATCCTCCCTTCGTTAGTACTAGTTATTCCTGACACATGATTGGGATGATGCCCGATAGTGAGTTGTGTGTGGCTAACCCTTTGACACTAGTATCTGTGAACGAAACCTAGACTTACCACTAGCTACATTATCATAGTTAGGAGTGATTACAAGAGCAACAAACAAATTTCTATTATCGATCCTTCTGGCACCCGCCTGTAAAATTCGTGAAACGAACAACCCCGCGGGTGCAGGTTATCTACCATTTAGGCATCCTCTATAGAATGTGGAGATTTAGGCACCCTAGATGGTTCTAAATGACACCATCTTGTGCATGACATATAGACTGTCTAATGATAAAAAACAAAGCACAAGTCGGAAAACAAAATAATTTAATACACACCTCTGCTTTCATAATCTATCAATGACTTTGGACAATCAAAATCTAGTACTTCAACATCGGCCTCGCGACGGAGAAAATGCATCTTTCTAGTCCTTTTAATACCGACAGCTTGGTGGTCTGTTTGGAAACATGAGAGGAAACAACATACCATCACAGTTGTACCTGAACACAGTGGCGGAACCAGATCTATTTATAAGGGGCAGACTTAATAGATTGATAAGTAAAAAAATTACAGAGCAAAAATACTATAATTGTAGACATGTTAATTGATCATAAATTTTCAAATGACATAATATTACTGCTAAAATATAAAAAATTTGCTCATTATTTATCATAGAAGTAATAAACATAATTTCATGTCTACTCAATTTAGTTGTAATCATTAATTTATTAATGGTTCATTTAAAATTAGAGAGCAATCTAATATTTTGATATTTTTGTTTGTAGTTAAATTTTAATTTAACATATTATGTAATGCATAAAATTTAAATAAATAATTTTCATATCATCTAGGTTTATTTATATCACTTAGATCACGTACTCTCCAATTCATCATCTTAGTTTTGGTCTATAAACAAAAACATAATGATATAAGTCTTTCTAAAATATAAGTAAAAGAAATTTTAAAATGGGTCCGTCTTTTGAAAGATGACATTTTCTTAAGTTATAGAAAGTCCAAAGTTTGAACTGCAAATTTGTAGAAATCAAGATATAATTTTCGGGTTGCGTTAATCGGGTCATAAACTTATAACTACTACACGTTGCATAATAAAATTTTAATATTGCAAATAAAATCTTTTACTTTTCTATAATTATAGTTCAACCTCATCTTTTTATATGTATATGGAAAGACAATTTTTATCAAAACTTTTCTTTTTAAAATTTGCAAATGAAGTTAAATACCCAAAAAAAAAATTGAGGGATAAAGTACTATGGTGTAGTGTCATAATCCACAACGACCAAGTTCCATGCAAACTAATATGGGAAGAGGACATTTGACCACGTGTACAAATGAGCCATAAGTGGTATTAGAGTCAAAACACAACCAAACGGCATCGTTGCCATTAGTTAGTTAGGAACAAAAATGGACTGTTCATTCATCTTCTTCCTCTAAAAATGGCCGACTGAAGTTTTCTGTAAATTAATGGAAATCATACTTCGCCCTTCAAATTTGATCCATTTTCCACTATTCAGATGAAAATTTCAGCAAAAATAAAAAGGGGTGGAGAGCAATTAATACTAGATTTTCTGGAAAAATAATATAGTTATACCCTTGTACTTCTCCAGCCGGAGAATCATATGGGTGGTTGGCGCACCCCTCACCACCCTCTGGTTCCGCCACTGCCTAAACAGGTTAAGTTCTCTCTACATCTTCCCTAAAGGGTTTAACAAATATATTACCTATTTGCAATACAGTTAGAAGATTATATTGCCTCTCATCAAGATTTGGGTTTGTGGTGAGAACAATATTCTTTGTTTCAATACTTTCTACACTCCTCAAGTGCTTATAGAACTAGCAATAGGGATTTCCCCTAATTATATCCATTAATAACTTCATGGTTGCCTCGACGAACTTATCAATACACTTAGACTCCGAGTTTTTATTAAAAAGTAGAGCTGAACACCAATAGGATATGCTCTTTCACAACCTTTCAAAGGCTTCGGGAAATGTTACATTTTACTATGCACTTTAAATTATAAATGCCGCCCGCATTAGCCGTTGAGTTACGATGATAACCAGCATCCAAATTTTTAACCAGCATTCAAAATTTTAGACTCTTGTTATTTTTTTATGTTTGAACATTTTTTTTCTAAAATGGACTGATTACGGCATCTTACCCACAAAAGAGCTCTCAATTTGTCAGGCATCAACATTGTTGGCAAGTTAATTGCACCCTTGGAATAACATAATAAATTTCTCTCTCCTTTAAATATTTTTTCTTTGAAATGAATAAAATCAGCAACTGCATGAAATGTTTGAGCGGAAGCAAAAACATCATCTCCAAATAAATATTTTTATACTTTATTTTCTTTTATCCACCCTAAGATGAAAAATTGAATACATATTATCGAAAGATCAACAAGTAAATCCCAAATACATTGAATTTACATCCCACAATACAATTGTTTTGGCTACGCAAAACCATATGGGACACTATACTATATTTTACAAACGGGTTGAGATGAGAACAATTCTTTTCCCAACTGATGTAAAACTATTTCCAAATTATTTGTTTCATTTTAAATTTTTTAAAAATACTGGAAAATATATATGTCCAACAACATATAAATTTAATCGAATAATAGTAGCATATGTAAAGGGACAATAAATACTGGGAAAAATCCCTACCGAAAATGATGTTTCAATGATGGGAATAAACTAAAAGTCCTCCAATATCCAAGATGTTACCCTCCAATCCAGATCTAAAACTAAACACACAATTCAAATGCAAATTCGCCTGCTTGTACTTACAATCCGATATCCAAAAACTGTCATCCCATTATGCTAGTGCCTGATTGGGAAATTTCAGAGAGGAAGACCGAGAATGGAAATACTAGAAGTGGGATTTAAGACCACTGACTTCAACGGAAGCTACCATCTAGGAGCCATAAACCATCGCCATATTCTAATTAGGTTTCAAGAGATTGGGGATTTTCATCGATGTTGGATGAAAGAACATTGGGCATTCATTGGATCAACAATGAAGGTGCTTAGATTGACTCTTGAATTCCCTCCGGACACAGAATCATCAATGGCTCCAATGTAGATTACAATATGGGAAGTACCACTGTACTACTACAACACAGCTTCTATCCAAACGATTGGGAATCTAATAGGCAGCTACATAAAGATGGATGCAATAACAGAGGATCTCACTCGGCCTTCAGCAATCAAAATATGCGTTGAAGTGGATGTTCAATCTTCCCTCCCATGTACAATTAGATTATGATCTTTGAAAAATAATGATAAATATTCAGTTGAGTATGGGGATATCCCTAAGTACTATTATAAATGCAAAAGGTTAGGTCACCAGGAGGCTAATGTAGATTCAACATGCCAAAAATAACCTGGGCTAGAACTTAAAATAATTCTCAGAAGAAAGAGAATATAACTGCTAATGACTCACTGATAGCTAATAAAGACATAATAAGTGCGGAGCTAAATGGTACAGAAACCAAAAATAAGAACCAAAACGAGGGACAAAATAAGGAAAGTTTAACTGATCAATTCCAATTACTTTTCAATCTCAGATTAATCAGTCCATTGGGCCAATACACAAAAGGGAAAAAATAATCAAAATGTCCTAAAAGGAATGATCAATGGAGAGTGGTTTCAAATAAGCCTCAAATTTAGTTAAGTGAAGCTAACTGCAGTGAAAATGATTTGAATCCAGTAACCATAAACTCAGATTATCAGGCTGAAAAAGATGAAAATATGTTTTATAATATAATTTTGTTCCGTAGGTTTGTGGAAATCAATAAAGAAGCTCCAAATCATGTAACTGAAAACCAGTTACAATTTGACAAGTTTTTTAATATTGATAGATTACTAAAGAACAAGTTCAGTATACTGGATTAATCAAAAGATGAAACTTTTGATTGCACTATGAACAATTCTCCAAAGAACTCCCTAGATGCAAATAAAGATGAACAAGAAGTAGAGAGTAGTAAATCAGGTGAGCATCCGATATCAGGTAAGCCTTCTTGTCCTGAAATTCAAAGTTACTCAAGTACCCTCACCAATGAATGCCCAATGTGCTGATATCTTTCTGTGAAGATTATTTTTTACGCATCCCAGTTCCAATGGGATGCTATTTTTATTTATTCCTTGCATTCAAGGGCAGAGAGACAGGTTTTATGGAACCAGCTCCTGCTGATGAATCCTAGATCTTTAACTCTAATGGGTGATTTTAACTCCGTTGATTCTATTGATGAATACGGCTAGCTCACCCAACAGAAACCATATTAATGATTTTTCACATTTTATTATTTATATGAATATAAAACACATTAATGCTCATGGGAGTCATTATACATGGTTTGACAACAGAATTCATGGCCATGTGTGGAAGAGATTGGATATATGTGTGGCCAGTGATGAGTGGTTAGAGAAGTACCTAGGATCAAATGTACACATACATAAAAAAACTAAATCTGACCACTTCTCAATGTTAATTCAAATTAGGAAACATGATATTCTGGAACCATTTAGGTTCCAGGATATATGGACCCAAACACTATATGACTTTTTTTTAACTCGGTTCTACAGGACTTTTTTACTCAGTTTTTATTCCAAAAAACTGAGCTAAATCCTGTCGTAGTAAAAATTACATTTTTACCTCGGTTTAGAACTTAGGTAAAAAGTTTCTTTTACCACTTGAACTGACGTCGTCAGGTTGTGTGATCGACATTGGTCTAAGCAAGAAGGCTGATAATAGGAGACCATAGCTGCGACTTCTTTTAGGCCAAAGTTGACATGCATAAGAACTGACGTCGGTCATAGCAAAAGGGCAGATGATGGGATAGGAAGTGCTGCGAATTCGTCTAGGCCAACATAAGTATAAATAAGAGTGACGTCGCAGATGCTGGTATGCGATATCGTGTGCTGTAGGGAACCCGCGTTGTGTGTCTGTTGACATGGAAGGCTGACGAATACGACGTTGTTTTGAATAACCGATGTCACAAAAAAATTGACACTGGTATATGCAACGTTGGTAAGGTGTTGTCTGTGGCAAACACGTTAGAGGCATAATTAAATAAGAGATGTAATAACCCTTCAGATGTTATTTCAAAATACAATATTTACACTAACGAATATGCAACTTATAGCAATTGTACTAATAATTATACTAAGCTAAATTAAGAAAGCTATCTAGCCTAAGCCAAGCTAAACTGAAGTCAAAATGATGCCGAAGTAAACTAACTTAATCCAGGCCAAAATGAACCTAATTGAAACCAAATTTAAGCAGAACCTAAGTCTAATTTACATTTAGAATGATAGCTAAAAATCTAGTCATTATCAAAACAACAACCCAATTTACATCCTAAGGGCTAAGCCAAAGTCTCTGGAAAAATCACAGCACAATTTATCACAATTCACAATCAAAATCAGGATAAATTATAATAGCCACAGTCAAAATGACAGTCCAAAATTATCAGTCCGCAATCATACTAACAACCCAAAATTCTAACTAAAATCACAGCCAAAAATTTCATAATAATATTTACATCATCCATATCAATCCAATGGAACTATTTACAACGTCAATTCACAAACATCAAATTCACATGAATCACAAAACTTTAACATTCTTCAAAATTTCCTAAATTATCACAAATAATGAATTGAAAGTGATAAAGTAATTAAAAAGCATGAAATTGAAGAATTTTACTGAATTGAAGCTAAGAATGGTGAATTGAATGAACCTACAACAAAATCGAACCAAAATTTAGAAACCCTCAAAATATAGGGTTTTGGATTCTTGGGTTGAGGTGGATTAATTTGGGGTGAAAATGATGGAAGATAGGTGTGGGGGAGATGAAATAGTGGTGGTTTATGGCTAATCCGGCCGAGAGAGAGCAGCGGAGAGCTTCGGAGAGAGGCGTAGAAACAAAATCGGGTGGCGGCTAGGTTGAGAATGGGTAGAACAAATTGTTCTGCCCATTTTTTTATACATCAACGTCGCGAGCGCGACAGGAGCGTTGCAAGTCGCGACGCTGGGTTAATCCATCATGCTCGCAACGGATGCTGTCGTGACTCGCGACATGTATGTCGCAACTCGAGAATGTTTATGTCTGGAAGTTGCAAAATTGAGAATTCTTACCTGATTTCCATTGCGCTCGCGATGGGGCTGTCACAACTCGCGATGGGGCTGTCACAATCGCGATGGTACATCGCGACTTGCAAAGCCTCTATCGCACTCGTGAATGTTTGGACCTTGAAGTTTCAAAGTTGACCTGTTCGTCATAACTCGCGACGTGTCAGTCGTGACTCGTGACATATGTTGTTGACTCGCGACAGATCCATCGCGCTCGCGACAGATAGGGGTTTAACCCTTCAAAAATATTCAAAACTTACTAACTTCCAAACCTTATCCATTTCTCATTTCATGCAAAATCACATCAAAACACCACCGTAAAAAAATCAAAGCAAATAGACGAAGATAATAATGACATAAATTGAGATTGAACTAAAATGAACGGAAAATCATGAATGATTCTCCAAACAATCAAAACTAAGTTTATTTAACGTCACCGACACAACTTACCTCCCTTATTGGAGTTCACTCACGTGGACCAGGAAGATTAGATTAATTTCCTCTATCTGGCACAAAACACGGGGGATCCATCGCATCCCCTATAAGAACTTTCTGCACATAACTCAGTGCCTCCTTATGCCCTCTTAGCATATGCAGTAGCTTCCCCATTTGGTCCAAGGAAACCTCAACTGACAGAGCATTTGGGGGTTGCTCTCCCTCCCCAAGATATGGATATTTAAGCACTTTCGGTGGCGGTTTGCACTCTTCCACCAAACTCTCCTCTAGATAAAGAGGGAAACCTACTTGTTCAGGCTTTACCTTGGACACCAAAAGGTTGCTGGAAATTGCTTCACCATGAGAATGTTCGCCATTGTTATTTTCCTTCAAATTAGTACTCACGACATTTGCAATCACAATATTATTCATGGAAACAGTTAAGGAACTACCATTAGACTCAGATACATCTTGCTGGAAATAATCAATAACATGCATAGCTTGGTAAGAATGGCATCTAGTAGGATGAGCAATAGAATTGTTTGTGTCAAATTCCATTTTCCGCCCATTGCATTCCATGGTTAATGTTCCCTATGCACATCAATTATTTTCCTTGAAGTTTTCAAAAATGGCCTACCTAACAGAATATGTGTATCGTGCTTATCATTCTCTATATCAAGGACATAAAAATCAGCGGGGAATGTCAAATAATACACATTCACCAACACATCCCTCACAATACTTAGGTATGTGCTAGAGTGATTGGCTAATTGAACGACAACCTCGTTTTTGTGCAAAGTGCCTAGGTCTAGACATTCATACAAAGAGCATGGCATCACATTAATAGAATCACCTAAGTATAGCATGACATTGTTACCACATTTCCCTCCTATCTCACAAGGAATTGTGAACATTCCTGGATTATCGCATCTAGGAGGTAATTTCTCATCACAAAGGGTCGAGACATCCTCACTTTTTCCACTCTTTTTTTGCTTTGTATTTTTTGCTTCCTATTAATTGTGCACAATTCTTTAATGAATTTATCATAATTAGGAATATGCTCTATAGAGTTTATGAGTGGAAAGTTTACCCCACATCTATGAAAGTAGATGACTTTAGTGTCCTCCTGGGTCATTCCTTCCTTCAAGTCTTCTAAAAATGGTGGTTCCGGTTCATAGATAGGGAACTCCGCCCCTTTGGACTTCTTGTGTGAAGGGGATAATGTTTTGAGATTCGATCCCGGCCTTGGAATGAAGCTCTCTTCCTCCACTTCTTTTCTTTCATTCCTCTTTTCATAGGAGATTTCACCGGCCTTCTTTTCCTCATTTCATTGTTTTTCAACCATCTGTTCAACAACAACTATGCATGGGACTCTTTCATTTAATCTTCACCCTTCAATGAGATAACACTCACATTTGGACGAGGGTTGAGCTCTAGTTGCGAGGGAAGTTTTCCCGAGTCTCTAGCCTCCATCCAACTCAAGATTTGAGCCATTTGGCTCATTTGTATCTCTAGATTTTTGACACTTGAGTCGGTATTTTCTTGGTGCTTTTCATTCTTGTCCACACACATTGTTAACTTCCCAATCGTTTGCATGATTTCTTGGTTTGAAATCCCCAAACTTTCACCTTGATTTTGGGGTTTATCATCGAGCCTAGGGTATTGCGGTTGCGGTGGCCGGTATGGTTGTTGAGGAGGGCGATAGGGTTGAACATTTTGGCCGCCTTGTACATTCCCATAACAAAGGTTTGAATAGTGGTTATCAGCATTGTATGGCCGGTTTTGGGAGTCTCCACCTCCTTGGTACCCTTAGTACCCTTGATTTTGGTATCCTTGGCCTCCTTGCCACCCCATGGCACTAACTTCTTCCACATAATCATCTTGCAAAGTGGGACACGAGTCTATAGGATGCAGGGAAGAGCAAATCTCACAATACTTGACATGAGGTTTTGCCCCGGATTGAGTCATCAATGCATTGACAATAGAAGTAAGATTTGACACTTGGTTTTCAAGCTTTCCATGGTTGGAAGAAGTATTAGCATTTTGGGGATTTTGTCTTCTCAAATTGGCCCTCGAGCTAAAGTTTCTCGACTCCTCAGCTAAAGGTCCATAGCTTCCGACGCAGACTTGGTCCCAAGAGAACCACCACATGCTCCCCTCACTAGCTGTTGGTCTTGATCAAGAAGACCATTGTAGATTTAGTATACTAGTTCCCCATTCGAATAGCCATGGTATGGACAACTTGCGAGTAGTTTCTTAAACCTCTCCCAATAGTCGTAGAAAGACTCCTCATGTCATTGGATAATGTTACTAATGTCCTTCTTCAAAATGGCGGACTTTGAGGCAAGGAAGTACTTGGGGAGAAATTTCTTCTTCAACTCGATCCAAGAAGTAATGCTCTTGGGCGGAAGATAACGTAGCCAATCCCTTGTAGCATCTCGCAAGGAGAATGGAAATGCCTTCAACATGTAGAGCTCCTCGTACACCCCATCGAGAAGCATTCCACTACACACCATACAGAAATCAAGAAGGTGCTTATTTGGATCTTCCCCTTGACTACCAAGGAAGGACGGTAGCAAGTGTATCAACTCGGACTTTAATTCAAAATGGCCATGAGCTCCAACCGCCGGATATGTGACGCACATAGGTTGGTGCTCAAGATTGGGAGCCATAGCCTCCCGCATCGGAACTTGCATCACCGGGATGTTCCTCCCTTGAAGGGGAGGATGTTGAGGTACTCCTCCCTGAAATTCACCTTCTTGATCCTCGGGATGATCCATTGAG
>JAULKM010172444.1:0-15588 GCA_032355605.1 Rubia tinctorum | reverse complement strand
CAACAAGTAGTAAAAGTGTTAAATAGATTGTATGTCAATGATAGATAGAAGGCTTGGAAGTATAAGTCAATTGCCCCAAGGCTCCGTAATTCGTACTTAATCCCGTTTTAGCTATCGTATGCTTTGTTAGTGTAACTTGTCTTTAAATTATTAACTTAGAAAAACAAAACCAAAAACCCCCTTTTATGTGCTTATATATATGCGTATATATATATCTAGCGTATTATTTACCATTTTATGAGCAAACCCTTGAGAATATCTCCCGTCTCTGTGGACGATTCCGACATGCCACTAGCTACTTAATTGTAGTTAGTAAGCAAAAGAGTTTAAAAATTATATCTTTGAGAGGTACGACAACGACCTCCCACCAGGCATACCAAGATATAAAATCTTGAAGCCCAAATCATCAGTACATACACCACCATTCTTATTTACCCAATTGTATTTGAAGATGGGAACCTAGAAACTTGTGTAGTCAAGTTTCCATATTTGTTTAACAACTTCATAATATGACATGGGCTCCAAATTGGTTTTTGTCCTTTGAGCTGAACATACATAAGGCTTATGAAATAAGGCTGACACGGAAACTATGTGTAGTAGTGTTTTCATCCAAAGCTTTGATTAAGAGAGTAAATCTGTTCATATTACAATTGGTGTAAAGCTAAAAACAGCCGAGCTCCTATGGCACAAACTTAGTAGTCCATTCCAAAATTCTCATCTGGTGTTGGCCACATTGCAAGACCGTTCGTATCCAACATTCTTGATTATCCTCTTGAAGGTCAAAGCAAAGTAGAATGTGTCAATTATCTATTAAACTCACCCTAACTTCACCTTTGAAATCCACTATCCAGTGATCCTGCAAAGGTTTCCATAGACGGTGTCCCATGAGAAAATTTTCCAATTAGGGCATAGCTGAGATGGGATGAGAGGGTCTCGAGTTCTTCTGGCTTTAGAGACAAGAAATTTCTCTTCTATAGTTTATTTGGGGCTTTAGGTTTATAGCTTCTGATTAGGGTTGTGCGTTTGCTATTTTTCCGGAGACAATTTTGGCATATGATGAGGGGCTGCCTCCAATGGGAGAAGCCACCATTGACGAGGACTGTGTTTTTGGCAAGAATGATGGTGCAGGTTGACGGAGATAATACGGTGTGGTGGTGGTTTGTTATCGTTGATGTTAGAGTGAATTAAGGAAGGAGAAGGAGAGAGAAGAGAGTAAAAGTGCAGAGAATTAGAATTCAGATAGTTCGCGTGATTTGTACATAATACCGACCATACATGCAAATGAATATTGATTGATACTTGTATGAAAAATTAAACCGATGAAAGATTCAACTGAAAAATTCTGTTTATTTATTTTATAAACATCTGATAAGGTAATGTAATGATATTTAAATAAACCAAATCATAACCAAAATGATTTTTAGTAACATAATAAAGCAATACGACATTGTTTTGCCATAAGGGATAGTCAGATATATAAAGCTATTTAATATTCTCAGCTGAAAATAAAATAAAACGTTACATAAATATATTAGGTACTTAGTTTAATTTTTTCCGGACACAGAAAAGCAAAACAACGTAGTTTTACCATTGGGGATAGGCAGATTCATTTTGCAATCAAGGAATAGCCAGATAGATAAAAAAAATAATACTTATTCAAATGAGAAGATAAAAAAAGTATAAAATTCTTATTGTAAATTATTATAGTGTGATTTGAGATAATTAAAAAAGTTAATAATTAATTTTCTGATCAACTTTTAAAAATTAAAATGTTCACAACATGAGTAGTTAATTACCTAGCTACAGTGTTACACGCGTCCACATAGTATACTTCTCTATTATAACCATAAATAATGGATCTCTCAGATGACTCGTGAAAATCTGAAGCTTGAGAAAAGTTGCCATTTCACCTGGTGCAAATCAATGTGAAAACGAAACGTCCTATATTTATTTATAAGGAAAAGGTGAGGACATGTTGATCGTGATAACAAGTTTAATTGTCTCCAATGAAGGATGCTGAGTTTAATTGTCTCCAATGAGGGAATGATCAGCATCAAACCATT
The DNA here is from genome assembly GCA_032355605.1 of Rubia tinctorum. Classification (NCBI taxonomy): domain Eukaryota; kingdom Viridiplantae; phylum Streptophyta; class Magnoliopsida; order Gentianales; family Rubiaceae; genus Rubia; species Rubia tinctorum. The sequence continues at coordinate 13,525 of JAULKM010172444.1, read as the reverse complement.
CTTTTTAGGGAGTTAAATATAATTAATTATTACATGATCACATGCTTTGGAAATGATTACTCAAGTAGATCCAACTTCTGATCTTTGTCCACGTATAACTACTAGAGCATACTATTTTGGTTGTGCATACGATCAAACTAATTGTAACTCATTCTTATACTAATGAGAAGGAGCCTACTATTTGTTTTAAAAAAACTACTAGATCATCATGATTCACACTACTCGCACCGGTGAAAAAATCAACTATTTACTTCAGTTATTGGAGGCTTTAACAGCAATTATATGACCTTGAAAAATTGCAGTCAAATAAGGCGCATTAAAAAAATAACTTTTGATTTCAATTGTGAATCATAACTAAGAAAATCTCCTTTAATTTTTGTTCTCCAAATTTAATAGGTCCATTTTCACTTTCGTTACAGGAAATTTTTAATGGGCAAGTGAGTCGAATCCAAGAGAAAAATTAATTCTATCTTTAAGTAGATAAACATATTTCACCAATCATGTAATCAAAGGGGTTTTAATAATTATTAATTAACACCTGATTAAAAAAATAATGATTAAATCAATATTATAAAAGCAGTTCACCCAACAAATATCCACACATCACATTAGTGCATGAATCGTCATTAATGGCTCCATTGCACATGGAGGTTATGGATTTTTTTTTACTTTGAAACCGATGTCTATCCTCATTTCCGAACTTTAGACATGTGTCAATAGTCGGGATGATGATAGAAGACTCCGAAAATCCGTTAAACTGCGGTGCGGAAAAAATATCGTCTAAAGTAGTATTATCAACGACGGTTGGGTGTCAACTGTCATTGAAAGTTTCATACGATGGTTTCATTGTTTACTTTAGTACTCTTCCGAGGGCATTTTCGAAGTCGGAACATGCGTTTGGAGTGCACCAAAGTAGACACCGACAATTGAACCTACATCCGAGAAATCTTATCTTCCACGGGCGACATCGGGTGATCTCTCTCTTTCAGAGATCTTTTCCTCTAACTTTTGGGCTTTGGTCTGGCGGGATGATTGAACTCCCAAACGTAGGGTAGCATTCTGGCCTTTTTTCCAAAAAGGGAGTTTCGGCTACAATCCTCATCAATTTGCTTCTAGGAATAGATTATATATTTTCTAGAAAATGGCATGAATGACTGACGTCGGCCACCACCTTTTATCCCAACCGACAGGTGATCGACATTGGTCAAGCATGCCATTTTGTATTGGAAAATTTGAAAGAAATCAGGCCATGACCCACTAAATAGGAAGTTACTATCTCAGAGATGGGAAATTATACGAAAAATTGAAAGGATGCAAGAAAAATGAGAGAATTGACCATTTCCTTTGAATCGACGTTAGTTGGCGACATTAGTTTTTAATAACAACAGGTTAGTACGAGTCTTATAGGGAACAATTTTTGTAAATTTCATTTGTGGATCACTTGTTTCTAAGATCATAATTTTTCTGTTGTTTGAAACTGCAGTAGTTGAGTGAAAACAATTATCATTGGACTTTCAAAGTAAGCTTGGAAAATGTTTATCACAGTCGAACTGTTGATATGATGGTAAAGATGTTGCATCAACTCTTTCAATGTGCTACCACGAGACTAATGTATTTTAGTGAACATTGATTCTAAACATTATTTTTATAATGCCCATAAAATTTTTCTTATGCATACACTATGAAGCCGTTAGATAGATTATGTAATGAAGAATGAGTATTGCTGGTAGACTTCATTTCAAGAGTATTTAGGACTTCTTTTAAATTATTACTCTATATATTTTTAATATAATATTTTATCGACGATTTTGTGTAGGCTTCCATTTGACTCGAATTGATGGACGCGATCAAATTAATGACAAATGTAGGTCCCTTGTCAATTAGCTGTCGGTTCAACCAAAAGTGAGGGACCGACATTGGTTCTTCCATCGGCAGAGTACAACACAAAAATTTTCATTTCCACTAATGTTAGTTAACTCTATAACTGACGTCATCCAAACTCACCTGCCATTTCAAGACAAATGTTGGTCGAACTCTCGATTAAAACTGACATCGGTAGTGCACTTGGTAGCAACCAACATCGGCCACTCACTTTTTTATCATTCATATGCCGCAATGGCCGATGTCAATCGCCTATTGGTCGCCAGTTTCAGGCAAACTTTTTTTCTCGATTATTTTTAGAAAAATACTGAGGTAAAAAAATACTTTTTCCTGTGCCTTTTTATACCTCAGTTATTCCTAGAAAATAATTGAGGTAAAAAACCTGCAAAAGCGAGGTAACAAGTTTTGTTTTTATGTAGTGCTAGTATGATTCAGAGAATGTATAAGGATCAACCCTTATAAAAACTCTCCATAACCAATACAAAAGTCCTATTTTTTGTAAAGCTTGTATGGTTTAAAGAATTGATAGGGATTAATCCTTATAAAAACCATGGTATGTCGCTAATATATTCATTAATTATATTCTCAATTCTTAGAGCAAACACGTTGTACTGACTTTAGTATCAGAAAGTTTTCCCCCAACATTCCTGGGGCTTTGTCTTGCAAGTTCAACATTTAGGAGAAAGGTTAAACCAGCAGATCAGTGTTCACCCTGCATCGCCTAGAAATTTTATCATATAAATTCAATGCACATCATAGAGTGAAGCGATCATGTTAGGCACAAAACAAGTCCCAATAATCCTTGCTTTATTTTCTCACATTCTGCTCATGCCTTTTCCCCCATTTTCCATCCTAGTTTATCCCAAACCTAATATTAGTCAGGCTAACTACTTTTTACCTAAGCCTCCTGGCATGCACCTTCTTAGTTAAGGAAATTCCATCACTAGAACTAACACCTCGGGGGAACGAAGTGGATCACCAAACGGGCACAACACCTCACTTAAGGAAGATGAAGAACAAGTGACGACAAGCCACACCACTAGATAGCGATCTAGAAGAGTGGAGCACATCACGCCTAACACGATCACACAATGAAGAGACCTATAAATGAAGAGGCATAGTGCTACTGCAAGGTAAGTAACAAAAAACATAGAAAAGAATAAAAGAACAACTCTAACTTTAGTGTTGGATCTTGCTCTCAGGGAACACCTTTGGAACTTCTTTTCCATGTGTTTGAAGGGACTGGGTTTGCAAATCTAATCCTGAAACCTATATTGATCAGGAAGGGCCCCCCACATCAGTGGCACCATCTGTGGGGAAGTGTTTTTTTCTTTCTGAAGCTTCATAGTCTCTGGGATAGGCCAAAATCCAAGTCATGGTCACCATCCTTTAAGAAAATAGGCAGGGACTAGCTCACCAAACATAGTAGATAAACTGCAAAGTCGCACAAAAAGAGAAGAAAGAAAAGGGGGAATCGCAATAACAACGCAGCCGCATACATGTACCGCCCTTGTAGACAAAGTACCATCTTGCCCAAGTAAGGTTCTCTCAATAAAATGTATGCTCACACACAACACCACCTCGGATGTGTACAAGGTCATGGGAAATGATGGTTTTTAGTGGTTTCCAAACAACTAAAAACCACTAAGAAACCACACACACTCACCAAAATGGTTTCTTAATGGTTTTTAATTATTGAAACGGGCACATGGTTCCCAGCCCAAGCAACTACAGATCCATCGGTGAAGCCCGCCTGCCATGCAAGCCACTTTTTGTCTTAGTAGGAACATGTGTCACTTGCTGATTGGGACACGTGTAACTGCCTTTCCCATTCTTTTTTAAAATTTCTCTGCAAAAAATAAACTCCAAAGTTAAAATTTTGAGGAAAAAAATTCTAATAAGCAATTTAAAAAATATATAATCTTTGAAATTTCTACCAATCTACCTAAATTCACTACCTATAAATAGAGCTCAATAAACACAATGTTATGATACCACTTTTTTGTCTTATCAGGGACATGTGTCACCTGCTAATTGGGACATGTGTCACTGCCTTTCCCATTCTTTTTTAAATTTCTCTGCAAAACAAAATTCAAAGATAAAATCTTGAAAAAAAAATCTAATTATTAATTTTAAAAATATATTTAATTTTAGAAATTTCTACCAATCTACCTAAATTTATTACCTATAAATAGAGCTCAATAAACACAATGTTATCATACCACTTTGAATTACAAAATTTCTACCCTCATTTTTTCTTCTCCTTATTCCCCCCCAATATTCTTTTCCTTAATTGTTTTCTAGTAAATTATTTATATTAAATATTAATTGTAAAATTAATGAGCAGGATAGAAAAAATAAAGTGTGGTCCATGAATAGTAGAGAGGGTACCTTTCCGATTGGTTAGACTGTAATTCTTATTGGCTAGTCATGTGAGGAATTGCATGTCAAGGGTGCTAGACTAATCCTTGACGAGGGGATACCCTTGGCGTACCCCGATAGATTAGCGTGATGTTTGTAGCGACTTGGGTTTTTGTACAACGACTAAGGCCGTGTCACCTATAGTGTCATCACAAGATACCAACTCATTTGCCTCTTTAGGCCTAGGGATGGTATCCATAGTGGAGTGCTTGGGACGTATTATTCTCACTTTCATATTTAACGGTTGCTACATGCGCAAGACATCGTTCATTTAAGCTGGTGTGCGTTAGCATTATAAGTGAGATGACAAGGATGAAATGCGGAGTCGGAAAGATTGGAGTGCATCCCTAGTTACAGAGGTGCTGCGATAAGCATGTATTAGTGGCGAATGTACCTTGTGTGACAGACTTGGGAAAATGTCTGGCTATCCCCACACTATGTGACATTGGCATAAGATAGGTTTATATCTCCTGTATGTGATAGAATCTAGGATATAAGTTATTCATCGGTCATGTTACACAAACATTCCCCAAGTGCTAGCAATATATAGTTTTACTCTTGTGTTCTTGCATGCTTATAGTTGTTAGATAAAAACACCCCTAAAACCTATTTTACAACATTAATTATTCCTGACACATGATCGAATTGATAACCCGGTCACAACTTAGTGTAGTTAACTTTTAATTTCCTAGAATCTCTATGGACGACCTTGGTCTTTCCGTTTTCTACCCTATATGTAATTTAGTAGTAGGAACGGGAGCAACATTACAAATCTTTATCTCTGTGAAGCCATTCCTAGGGTTAGTAGACTTTGTCCCATGAAAAGGTTGTTTGTTTATTAGCGACCTCGAGGGGAGGCGGATCACACGTAACAAAGGCCAGATTTGGACCTGGTGGAGAGGGCGGCTTGGATGAATCAGAAGAGGCTTCCAATAACTCAAACGTGGCCAAACCCATAACAAGAAAAGAATATAGAGAGTAATATTTTCAATCTAAACGAAACTGAGGAGCATGGAGCTTGATAGTGGGGTTTGATCAGATGTAGTAGCGGCAAGGTTTTCACAATTGTATGAAAACATGTCAGGAAAACCCATGATATGGGGGGGGGGGGCTGGAAGAAAAATAATAAGCAGGGCGGAGCCAGTGGCTATAGGTAGGATTTAGGGTTTCGTGGAGAGTATCAGGGTTAGTCTGATACCATGTAAAACTACATAGGAATTTTTTAAAACTGACTTGTATTCATTCAAGATATCAACATGTATTTATACAAGAGGTTTCTTAGAGAATAAGCAAATCTATAGTAACCTAATCATATACAACTTTGGTTTCGCATCAATACATATTCTATTCCAGTATCCCCCAATAGTTTGAGCCGCACCAACAGTAGCAGTGACTTCCATATATATCACCACTAACTCATCCAACACTATCGGTAACCCGGTAAAAATACACCTGGCATTGCACATACTCTCTCATTAATGGTAATGACTCCATCTTAGCCAACTCGTCAACCAAGATAAAAGCTTGACCCCCTCTCTCACACCTCCCTATCCAAACCTTCATCCACCACACACTTCGCCCTTTCCAACGCCACCACTAGAACACCTTACCCTCTAAACCTACGATATCTAGATTAGGGTTCTTGTCAAGGATGCAGACTAATGATTCACACCACCCAACCTTAGCTATCCTAGCATGCATATTTCTGAAAATTTTATAGAACCCCCGTGTCTTCAATAACTTACTAGCTAACACGCAAAGATAACCTGGATGAGCATGACCATCTTCCTTCAGCCCCTTAACATTAATGTGTAACACGAAATTAACATCGTCCTTCAACTTACAAAACGCGATAACCTTTACCAATTCCACTGTGATATTTTCAAAAACCTTCATCCCTTTTTCCAAATCCACTTCTAGTTGCTTAAAATTTTCTATTAAATGCGGATATCATAACACCACTCACCTATAAAAATGCATTCCCTGTTAGTACAACCACCAACCGACAAATCTTACATTTGAATAGAGTATTATTACCTCTTTAGCTGACTCAACCATTCTAGAAAACTTGTGAACATCACACCTGACGCCCACTGGTAGGGCTGTTCAAAATAAAACAATAACCGGTAAAAAAACAAACTTAAATTTATTTTGGTTAACCTGTTAATTGGTTAATATCGATTACGGTTATCCGATTACATCGATTAATTGGTTCCTTTATCGGTTTTATTATTTGGTAATCGATCTAATCGGATAACCGGTAAGATATTTTATACCACATATTCATTAAATTGCGGGCCTTAATCACAAACCCAATAAGAAAACTTCAAATTCCTAACCCAAATTAACTTATTTTTTAAACTCTATATTATTAGCACATATATCATTAAATAATAATTATGCCCAAAGCAAATAATTTTGCAAACAAAAGTTGATGCAGCTAATAATCATGCCCAATGCGAAAAATTATCGACGACAACTCACAGTATAATTTTAATACTAATTCAAAAACTTATTCAACTCCTATGCAACACAATTATCAAATTCCCAAATTCCCAAATTTCTTACTTTTTATTCTATGTTTTGAAATTGTAACGACTAATCAATATTATTATGAATTTATATTTTTGATTTTAAATGAATGATATATATGGTAACCGGTAATAATCAACACATCATCCGAAGTCAATACTAGTAGAATCGGTGAAATCGACAATATTATCGTTCGGTTATTCGGTTCCTTATAAAATTTTATAAATTGGCAGAAACCAAAACCGATTAATAGCCTTACCGACAAACTGATCTGTTGAACACCCCTACCCACGAGTGCAGAATTATTATCAACCATATTATTGGGAGTATCTAATTTTGTTATCTTCGAGGCCTCAACACCACAATCCTCCAAACCCCTAGCCTTACGCTAAGCAGCCTCATCACCCACCTCGCCACCATCAACCAAACATTGATACATGAGAGAGGTGGCTAACTTTAGATCACCAATATCATCCCCTCGTTGACTGATAGATGCGCCTACATCCCTGTCCGCGGACACGCTATATAACTTCACAACTGCAAATAATTTTTTTATCAGCATGATAACACAATTACCACATACTACTAGTGATACATATATATTAAGATGAAAACCTCATCTCCCTCCAGGCCTCCCTATCTTTAGCGAGTAAGAAAACATTTTTTTCAAAGAACTTGTTTACTTCTTCCACTTTTTCTCCCCATCCATGGACACCTCGTCATTCCACGAAGGCATTCTGTCCTTACCACCACACTTCACGTAGAAAAAATCATCCCAAACACCGCAATCATTAGAAAACCCTTACACAACATCAAATCTTGACACCACCGAGTAGAAGTCTACCTAAGAATCAGTAACATTCATTGAAAAAAATTCTTGGTCTTACGGCACACCTGCTCAAAATCTACCAGTATGGCCACCCCCCTAAAATGTCGTTGGGAAATATAAACCCCATAACCCTCTAAAACGCCCACAATGTAATCTGGGACAGGAAAGGTTAGGCTATGTAACAAATGATATTCATACACACTGAAAAACCCAGATAGGAGGCCTTTCACCATATCACCGGCGCAAGGTATCCTAATTTCACTATCACCGAGAGACGTATGATGCTCTCTCAATGCAACACCGTCATTAGAGGTAATCACACTATCACAAACTTTACCTACACTTACCATATTTTGGAAAAACACAATTTCACGAAGGATATGTCACCTTCCACCCTACTCTACACACGGGCCTTAGAGTATACCTTCTGCTAATCGGAAGTTCCATAAAAAATGACCCTTGTTGAATCAGGCACAATATTTAAACAAGTTCTAAAGCAACCGTTAAACACATCGTTGTAGCCATCACTTATTCCGCCCCTTTTATAATTCAAAAACTTTCCTAATATTTTAGGACACTTGTAACCACTATCAAAATTTAAAGGAACACAAACTACATGCACAACTTTCCACACTTCTTCACCCATGAAGCCAATTTTCACTTTGTATCTAACTTATTTTCAAAATGAAAAGCAAGAACATGCTCACCTGCCGAGCCTCGCTCATATATTCACTTTGCTCAATTTGATAATAAGCTAACCTACTCCGTTCACTACGACTTCTTGGTTGGAGAGACTTATGGTATTTACCTACGTAATTAAGCGAAGTCCAGAAGTAGAGACAACACTTTGCAGGAACAAAGCTACTCGCCAAACTGGCACAACACCTTGCTTAAGGCAGATAAAGAACCAGTGACCACAATCCCCTCTATTAGACCACAATCTAAAAAAATGGAACACATCACACCTAACACGATCACACAACAAAGAGACTTGTAAGTGAAAAGGAAAAACGCTAATGCAAGGTAAGTAACAAAAAATCTTAGAAAAAGAACAAAATGACAACTCTAACTTGAGCGTTAGAGCTTGCTCACAGGGAACACTCCGAGGACTTCTTTTGCATGAGCTCTGAGAGGATGGGCTTGGAGTGCTAATCCTAGAAACTATGTTGATCCGTAAGAACCCCTCGTATCACTACCTTTTCAGGTTTTCGACGTATCCCATGATAATTTTTTCTTCATATTTTCTTTTTCCCCAATTTACTCCAAATTTCATAAACAAAATATAGAAAAGTCATAAAAATAAAAACTACAAATCAACATCATACACCACATCGGAAAAGTTTTGGGAAAGACGGTCTTTCCATAAACTTATGGAAAGACGGGGTTTAATTATAATAATAAAAGGTAAAAAGTCTTTGTTGCAATATTAAAGTTTTATTATACAACGTATAATAGTTATAAATTTTATAAACCGGTTCATACAACCCGAAAATTTTATCTTAATTTTTTCGAATTTACACTTTAAACCTTGGTTTTTCCATGACTTATGGAAAGACCGTCTTTCAAGAGACAGACTCCACCACATCCATTTAAAATCATTTAAAAAATTTCCCTCAAGCATCATGCACCACATCCGTTTAAAATCACTCATAACTATCTTATTAATCTCCCTATGCCAAAAAAAAAGTCTATAAATTAACTAGAGTCTGTTAAGTTTTAGTGAGACAATAAATAAATAAATTTTAGGGTGAAGGAAATTTTCATTGTTCGAGTGGAGTTAGTTAAATTTTAGGTTAGGACGAATTTGTATATAATCGTTTGAACTAAGTAAAGTGACCTATAATCGAATCAGTGTATCAAATTTTAGTCTAAATTGTTTTAAAAACCTCTAAAAAAATAAGATTAATGTGAGTTACAATTTTTTAATCATTTTTTTTGTTATATCGATGTTGATTAATAATTTTTATGCACTTTTTCAAACATTCGACTTATATTTCTAAAAATTGCAGCCAAAATATAACTTTTAACTGTGTTTTACAAAAATAAAATTAAAAGTAATGTTAACTTAAATTTAGAATATTTTTAAAAATTGGAATCAAAAGTGTAATTAAAAGTTCATTTTACACTCTTAATTATAGTGGTGGAATTAGTAACACTGCAATTTCTTTTGTAACGAAGAAGAAGAAGAAGATGCATTTAAATCCAACTTTCAGTACCAAATGGATGTTCTTTTTCGCTTTACAAAAAAAATAGAATTGAGTATTTGACCAGCAATTCTGAGGTTGGACCCCATCCAATTTTCAACCGCGGTGGACCCCTTAGCATGTTACCCATGTGTAAACATGGGATGGCAGCATGTAAAATGAATTGCGCGTATCAAGTTTTTCTATGAGAGAATCCGCGTCAATATAATTAATTATTAATAATTTGATAAAAGAAGAAGAAGCAAAAAAAAAGAAAAGCAGATTCTATTCTAAAGTAAACAGCCACAAAGTTTTCTTTTCTTTTTTGCATGCTTACATTAAATCTTAAATAATCACAAATATGCATAATGGATGGAGACAGTATAAACTTTACACAAAGATCTTTTAAAAATTTATACAAAATTTTACTTCCTTCAAATTTATTTGCAATTTTAAAAAAGAATTTTATCTTAATTAGAATATTTGGAAATTGCATTATAATCCATGTCTAAATTTTGGACGGTATAAAACGATATTTGATGTTCATAGTATAGATTACTCGATTTCAATCATTATGGAAAGTACTCATCCCTCTGCTGCAATTTGAATGATTTTTTCCCGTTATTTTCTGAACACCAAATTAATGCTACAGTGCTCCGTGAAATTATCTGGTACCAGTTATTATATATGTATGGTTAGCAATTACTTAAAATCGGAAATTTGTTATTTTATCCTATTAAAATGAATTTCGCCAATATTATCATCGCCAAATTGCAGAATCATTGGATTGTACGCAAAACCACGAATTACTTGCCTTTGTTGGTAGGTTACTTGTGCATTATATTGAAATGATTACTTCTGGCTTCATCCCAAATAACAAAAGTATTCACCACATGCATACAAGATGTTCTTTCCCAAACTCGTTCTTTTGCGCTTTTATAATTTAATTTACACCTGCATTTGCTCCTGTCCTGTAATGACTCCCTTCTTTTATTGGACAGTAGTTTTTTTATATCTTTCAATATATTCTCTATCACTAATTCTTATATATATATTTTTTACAATGTGTCACCTTACAAAAGGTTGATAAATAAAAATCGGAGGGAGTATACAAGATGTTATTTGTTGCTTGACTATCTCCCGGATTGTGCTAAAAGTTCTGAAAACTCATTTTGCAGCAACTTCACGCTGTTTGTGGTAATTAAAGATTAGTGGACTATATCCATTGCGACTCACGATAAGGGTGATTATAGGACACTTTTACGAACATAAGTGTTCCTATTGGGATGCATTTTTGTGTCCCAATATCCCTTCTTTGTCGAAGTGGTTTGCTGTAAAGGTTAATGGCGTTCTTGATGTTTGCAAGCATAATCTTAGCAATGTATTGTCGTTGTTCGCTGCTAAGAATTAACTTTTCCTGTTCTAGTTGGACCTTAAAGCTCCAATGAGGAGCAGATGAAAACAAGTTGTGAATTTATGTGAATTGTTTTCAAAGAAGATTTCATAAAAATTCTTTCACTTCACCCATTCTATCTCGATGTTCTGAAAAAATTCAGAAAATCAAGATTAAAAGTTCTTTTACCTTGGTTTTTGAAAAATTTGAAGTAAATAATCTTTTTTACCATGATTTTAAAACTGAGGTAAACAGTAGTCTGTTTACCTCGGTTTTCATTTAACCAAGGTAAAAAAATTTAAATGGCCGAATCGAAAATATGCCAATGTCACGTCAATTAAAAAGAAAGCACGTCAACCTCGACCATTGGTCGACCATGTACGATGGAGCAACATGAGACATTTATTACAACATCGGCGTGCTATTATTAACTGAACGAAACTAGCACCGATATGTAGCCGACATCAAGAATATAAGGCTAAAGCCAAATTAGCGATGTTTGTGTCATTTCGGTTATGGTGGTCAGTCGCTCATCAACAAGCATAACCGACACCGTTCAAATATTGAGTATTGATGCGTTGATTGACACCAAAAATGATTCGAGTTCTAAGCCAAATTCCAAATTCCAAATTCACGACTCAGTGCTCGGGATGATCGTCCTGGCCAATACGGAAGCGAGCAAGTTCGTTTTCCCAAGATATTGGCAATATTTTTCTTAATTCTTAACCTGCTATTTTGTAACCAAAACAATGATTTGATGATGAGGAATAAAAAAACAAAAATAATGTGAACAAATAAAATTGGAAAATTATTAAAGATTGCAAAGATTCAACTATGATGAGAGAATTTCTGTTTCGATAAATTCTATACTGGCTTTCTATCTCGATCCTCGATGCAGAGATGGTTTTAAATGCATGCACACAAATTGGTTATAGTTGCAAGCAACCAATATTTTCTTTCCTTGTCGATAATCAGGAGGACACGTCACCAACTATTTCTCTAACTAACATATAACCTAAGAGACGCTCTATAGATTTAATATGCTAGCAGCATTAATAATGAGAAAAACCCAATTCATAACCAACAAACTCTGACGCAGGATTGTTAAATTAAGATTGTTGTTCCCTACCACCGATTGAATTAAAATCACAATTACGGATGATTGGTTCAATTGGCATTAAATTAACTAACATGCTATCAAATATTGCGCACTGCTCAATAACATGAAAGCAATCATAAACATTATAATCAAGAACAACAGATACAAGCATGCAATAAAAGTATAAAAACTAATTAGATCTCATGAGAATCGATGCCAGTACTTCCTCGATCTTCATCGGAAAAGATGAATTTAGCTAGAAAACATAACTGAATTAAAAATCAAAAGCATAAAAATAAATGATGAAAATTGTTTGAATAAAATGCTGAGAAGCTCCAAAAACCAAATACTGTTCTGCGTAGAATAATACTGTGTGTATATTTCTGTTTGTCCAGCGTCTTGTATGCGTACAAATAGATAAGGAATAAAAATATGTATTTTCTTATCTATTTAGAATTCAAATAGATAAACCCAATATTTTCTCCAACAATTTAGGAGTCTTCAAATCAATCCAATTGCTTTTCCAACTGTATTTTTTACTTCCCATAATTTCAGCAAAATAGTCCCTCGGTTTTCCAACTTCATCTCCAAGCATAAATGACAACTTCCTTCATGTTTCCGGAACACAAGCTGCAGCAACTTGACAATTCAGCATCTAAATCTCTAAACTGCAATAACATTCCAAATAACATAAATATCCAAGGATGTTACTCAACATTTCAGCTCAATAACAACCCAAAATTCATGGTGAAATCAACCCAATCAAACTACCTCATACTTAGATTATGCTAGCCCTCGAGCATATGCAAATGCAAAACATAAATGAAAACATAAGACTCAAAAAACTAAGCAGCCCTAAAATCAAGAATCATCACAATTAGAATCAAAACACAATCAACCATCATACCACAAACCATTCCCCTTTGCTTATAAAATTACATCATCCTCATATTCTAGTAAAAAATATACAATAAAATCCAGCCTCACCAAGATCACTCAAAATCATAATCAGGTCAATCACACAAATCATATTCAATACTCATCACAGCAGGTTTGTATATATCATTATCTCCACTGTAATAATTGAACACTTGAGTATTAATCAATCATGTCTTTATCATGGTTTTAACGGGGCTAGGGTCGTAAAGGTAGGATAAAAGGGAATAAAATTCCGAGAATATGCAAGT
>JAULKM010172435.1:0-15588 GCA_032355605.1 Rubia tinctorum | reverse complement strand
GGTTGTTGATTTTTCCTAAGTTATGAAAGTAAAGAAAAGATAACTAGCAAGGTTAATTAATTAACTATGATAATCATGCAACAAACTAATCAAAAGAAATAAAACTATAAAGGACAAAGTCTTGGGGGCAATTGATTTCCACTTCCGAGCCTCTTATCTATCCTTTAACCTTTCACTGCTTTAACTACTTGTTGTGAAGATAAATCTTATATCCTTGTTTTATAGTAGTTTACAAGAGCGAATTCAACATCTCTTGCTAAACCTCACTTATGACCCCTTTAGTCGAGAAATGGCTAAAGATTCCCATTAATGGCATTGAGTACGAAGAATTAACAAGTTTTTTAACACTTATAAACACTACACCGTGTCTAAGCATTAAACCAATTCACGCATTTAGACAAAATTAGTTAGGAACGTTCAAAGCTCATATACCTCTCCTAATTGTTACATAAAACAAATATAACAAAGAGTTCGACATCATCACTTCATCTAGCCATTATCAAATCATAAACCCAATATGAAGCTCTAACTCAGGCTCTTGGATTCCATGTCAAAAGAGGGGAAATTAGATACTTTTACCCATTCCTACAAGTTATCATACAAGCATTGCATATTCTCAAACTTCCAATAAAATTAATGACATTAAAAACCAATATAAAAGCTCCATAAATGCACAATAGAGAAAGGACTAAATAGATGGAAATGATTCTCAAGAGATGTACAAGGAAGTTTCAATTATTCAATTCCAAGAAGAAAACTAACCTAGATAATGAAAACCTGTAACAAATCTACAAGAATTCATGAAAGAAATGAAAAAACTAAGAAAAGATGAAGAAATACTAAGGTTTTCAGGCCCTAGGCCGAGCTTAAACAAATGGGGAAAAAGGCATGCTATTTATAGCCTAATTTGGTCAAGAAAATTAAAAAAGTGTAGCAAACGTGGGGGGGGGGGGTGCGCGCGCAAGATAAAAGCTCGGTCGGCCGCGCAAGAAGCCCCCCTAACGCGTGGCCGCACCAGTGCAAGGGCTGGCCACTCATTTCGGCTCAGCAAGCTGATTCCTCCTTGTGCTTTTGGCGTGCAAGCGTGTGTCTAAGTGCACGGGCCGCACACCCATCGGTCTCTCTTTTATTCAACTTCTTTGCGTTCCTACGGGTGAACCGCTAATCCGATTTTTGAGTTCTTGTAGTCAATTTTATAGCGCTTGAGAAGTCAAATCCAATAGTACCACCATTGGAATCTGATTCCTCTTGGAACATTCTAAGAATTTGGTCCAAACTTTCGGATACAAATTTATTCTCTTCTTTGTCTTCCTTCTTCGACCCTTCAATCTTTTACCACGTTTTGACTCGTGGTATTCGCTAAACAACTCTGAAATGCTTACGAGCAATTTATAAATTAATCTCACAAAAATGAATCTAGATGCCTAGTGCATTAATATTTAATTTGAATGTTTATAAGGGTATGCTCTTGATTATTTGAACTATACTTAATTGGATTTCACATGGATTGTTGTTTATTTAAGGCAGCCATCCATTGTTCATTAGGGATAAAAGTAGGGTTTGAATACGACTTTGTAGGACCACATATTCCCATCAATTTGCCCTTTCCTTGTCTTAAGTTAGTGGAACCCAAGTCATACCATAACCTTTGAAAGAAACAGTGTAAAACCATAACCTTTGATTGTTAAAGTTTTAAGATGGGGTCTTTTTTCGCTTAAAGGTAATTTCAACCAACCTTTCTTTCACCAATAAGTTTGTCATTGATACATTATGGTAATAGGGAAAGATATGTTAAGGTTGCAACAAGACTTGGTATCAAGGGGAGCTTGCAGAATTCACACATCAATAATTAGAAGAAAAGTATAATTGTATGGTGTACTTTGTACTATATCTTTCTGATTAGTGGATTCATTCTGAACTAGGTCAGACCCCACAGATATAGGTGAATTTCACCAAACTGCGTAACCAAGTTTTATGTGTTCTTGTGTTATATTCATTACGTACTTGGTTAGATAGGTTATGTTGGATCACGGATTTAATAAATAAGCTAAAATGGTAAAACCAAAATTTCAGCTTCCTAACTACAATTAAGTAAATAGTGGCAAATCGGGGTTGTCCATGTAAAAGAGGTATCTTCCTAAGGGTTCATACATACAAGGGTGGATACTAAGCTAGATATATACATAAATATATATAAGAAAGCGTGTAAAGAAGGAGGGTTTGGTTTGTTTTTCCTAAGTTACGAAAGTATAGACAGGATAACTAGCAAGGTTAAGTAATTAACTATGCTAATCATGCAACAAACTAATAACAAAGGATGAAAAATAAAAATACAAATACAAAGTCTTGGGAGCAGTTGATTTCCATTTTCGAGCCTCTTATCTATCCTTGAATCTACAACCTTTCACTATCTTAACTACTTGTTGTGAAGATAAATCTTCTATCCTTCTTTTATAGTAGTTTACAAGAGCGATTTGTACATATCTTGCTAAACCTCGCTATTGAACTCTTTAGTCAAAAAACTGATGAAGATATCCCATCAATGGCATTGAGTACGAAGAATCAACAAGATTGGTCACGCTTATATATACTACACCATGTCTAAGTATTGAACCGATTCATGCATTTACACAAGAATAGTCAAGAACGTTCAACATACATAGACCTCTTCTATTTTCAACATAAAAAACATGACAAATAGTTCGACATCATCACATTCATCTAGCAATTATTAAATCATTAACCCAATTTGATGCTCTAACTCATGCTCTTGGATTCCATATAAAAACAAGGTAAATTAGCTACTTTTACTCTTTTCTAACAAGTTATCATACAAGCATTGCATATTCTCAAACTTCCAATCAAATAAATGACATTAACAACCAATATCAAAACTCCATAAATGCACAGTATCAAAAGCACTAAATAGACGGAAATGATTCTCAAGACATGGATAGGAATGGCTCAATCAATTGCTCCCAAGAAGAAAACTAGCCTAGATAATGAAAACCCATAACAAATCTACAAGAATTCATGGAAGAAATGAAAAAAAAACTAAGAAAAGATGAAGAATAACTAGGATTTTGAGGCCCTAAGTCAGGCTTAGAAAAATGGGGAAGAAGGGGGGGGTTGTTTATAGCCTAATTTTGTCAAGCAAAGTCAAAAAGTGTAGAAGAGGTGTGCGCAGGCTTAAGCGCCAGGTCCCCCCCAGCGGGGGGCTGCGTGCATGAAGAGGCTGGCCGTGCAAAATGGTGTTGAGGGGTGTTTCCACCTTGAGTTTTGGGCTCGCAGGGTGTGCCTAAGTGAGCGGGCCGCGCGCCCGTCAGTCCCTCTTTTCTTCAACTTATTTGCATTGCTTTGGGTGAACCGCTAATACGATTTAAGAGTTATTGTTGTCAATTTTATAGTGATAAAAAAGAGGAGTCTAGTGGTACCACTTTGGAGGCTAATTATTCTCAGATCATTGTAAGAACTCGGTCCAAATTTCCGGGTCACAATTTATCCGGTTCTTTGTCTTTTTTCTTTGACCCTTCTATATTCTACCACGTTTTGACTCGTGGTCTTCAATCTTCTACCATCCTTGAAAATGGCCTTCACTAAAACACTCTCAAGTTCTTATGAGCAATCTACAAATTAATCTCTGAAAAAGAAATCTAGATGCTCGTGAGGACCAAAAATCCATTAGACTAAAAATAGGTACAAAATGAAGAATTAAGATATGAAAATTGATAATGGTCATCTAAACCCCTTATGATGTAAACCTACCTAAATCTAGAAATCTTCCAACAAAAAGATAATAAAAGAGATGTTATATATTTTAGAAAATACATGCATTTGACATCTCATCATTCACCACGCTTATGAGCTTTGTGTTTGAACAAAACGACAAATGTTTCATATGGAAACTATGGGGAGTGTCTAAGAGAGATGCAAACTTGGTTACTCATCAGACTATTTTTTATTATTCCATTAATACCCTTATGGTAAGAATTAAGGGAACGATAATTTACACAACATAGAATCACCTGAAATTTCATATTCTTAAATGTTTTGGAATTAAAAAGGAAATTAAATTCCATCCATCAATTTTTGGAAAGCACTAGTACATGGTCTAAAGTAAATTATAGATGATTACATTAACGTATAAAAGGGTCAATCGTAAGAACTTCTAGTCGTTTATGTGAAAGAAGACCAGTTTTTTTTATTTCTCTCGGTTATTATAAGTTTGACTGGCGATGACGAAGTTTCTTCTCGGGATGATGGAATCGAGTTTGGGACAACCAGGGATCTTTTTACTTTTTTCACTGAGGTTCCTCCAACGAAATGGGAGAGGTCAAAATGAAAATTTGAATATACTCTTATCTAGTTCACATTGTCACGACTACGATGATCCAATGTCGGTATGAATTGGTCAATGGAATGGGCCTAGATGATTCACAGACAGTACATGATGAAACTTTGAGGAAATTACACAATTGCCCAAACTTCCATGCATGTTCACCATGCTTATGAGCTCTACATTTGAACAAAACGATAAATGTTTCATATGGAAATCCTGCGTACAGTTTAAAAGGGACCCAAACTGGGTTACTCGTCAGGATTATTTTATAGTATTTCATTAATACTCTTACGATAAGCGTTATGAGAACGATAATTTTCGCCATATAGATTTACCTAAAATTTCACATTATTGTTTTTTTAATTAAAAAGGAAATAAAACTCCATCCATCCATTTTTAGAAAGCGTTAGTACGTGGTTTTGAGTAAATTGCAGATGGTTAATTTAAATTTTATGAGGGTCAGTCGTAAGAACTTATGGTCGTCTATGTGGAATAAGACCAGTTTCTTTATTGCTATTGGTTATTATTAGTTCTACTACCGATGACGAAGTTTCTTTTTGGGAAGATCGGAATTGAGTTTGGGACAATCGGTGACCTTTTTACTTTTTGTAATATGGTCTCTCCAACGAAGTGGGAGAGGTTGAAATGAAAACTTGGAAGTAACCTCATCTAATTCACACCGTCACGACTATAGTAATCCAATATCGGCATGAGCAGGTCAATGGAATGGGCCCAGATTATTGATCTACAGTACATGACAAAACTTTGAGGAAATTACACTATGGCCTAAACTTCCTTGCAAGTTCACCACACTTTTAAGTTCCGCGCTTTAACAAAATGGCAAATGTTACATATGGAAATAATGCATACTTTCTAAGAGAGATACAAACCAAGTTACTCGTCACGCTGTTTTTATAGTATTCCATTTATACCCTTACGATAAGCGTTGTGAGAACGATAATTTTTGAAGCATAGAATCACCTGATATTTCATACTTTTATTTTTTTATGAATTAAAAAGGAAATAAAATTCCGTCCCATCAATTTTTAGAAAGCGCTAGTTATTGGTTTTAAGTAAATTGTAGATGATTACATTAATGTATACAAGGGTATGTCATAAGAACTTGTGGTCTTATATGTTGAATAAGACTAATATATTTATTACTCTGGTTATTATGAGTTTAACTACCGATGACGAAATTTATTTTTGGGAGGATCGAAATCGAGTTTGGGTCAACCGATGACCTTTTTAACTTTTGCACTAAGGTCCCTCCAATGAAGTGGAAGAGGTTGAAATGCTATATTTGAAATACCCTTACCTAATTCACATTTTCACGACTACAATGATCCAATATTAGCATGAACAGGTCAATTGAACCGACGCTGACTATTCATAGAAAGTACATGAGAAAATTTGAGGTAATTACACAATGTCCCAAACTTCCTTGCATGTTCATCATGCTTAGAGCTCTACAATTGAACAAAATGATAAATATTTCATATGGAAATTATGCGTACTGTCTAAGAGGGATGAGAAATGGTTTACTCGTTAGGTTGTTTTTGAGTATTTAATTAATTCCCTTACGATAAGCGTTATGAGAACGATAATTTACCCCACATAGCATCACCTTAAATTTCATATTCTTTTTTTAAAAAAGCACTAGTATGTGGTCTAGAGTAAATTGTTGATGATTACATAAACGTATATGAGGGTCAATCGTAAGAACTTGTGGTCATTATGAGTTTGATTACTGATGGAAAAGTTTCTTTTCAGGATGATCGGAATCGAGTTTGTGATAATCGGTGACCGTTTTAGTTTTAACACTAAGGTCCTTCAACGAAGTGGGAGAGGTTGGAATGGAAAATTGGATGTAAGATTATTTTATTAAAATTTAGATGCTAATGTTATTCGGATTTGGGAATGAATAGGTCGACAAAAGGGGCCGCAATCTTAAAATGTAGTATTTTACGACACTTTTTGGTAACTAGACTATTGCCCTTATGTGGGATGTCACGCATGTGTCGCACGGAACAAAACTACAACTGAACATTGATCGACATTGTTGAATATGCAATTTCTAGTGGGAACCAAAAATTTAAGCCAAAAATTTGAAACAAAATTCCTCCTCAGTCCTGTTCTTTTTCAATAATATTCAGCACTAACACCCTTTTCCCATTTCCAACAAAAATCCTACAAACTCAACTCCACACCATCCAATCCATTCACTCCATTTCAAAAATAATAGGGCTCAATAAAATTGCTTCTCACAAACACAAACAAGTATCGAAGAATAGAGAATCTCAGGGTTCAAATTACTTGAGCTAATTTTCCATCCGTTACATGTACATTCAACGATTTTGATATCATACCTTTTACATGTTTTTTCCTCATTCATCAAACATGGAATATTTTCATGAATTATGATGATTTTTACACATTTTATATATTTTATATTGTTTTTGATTCCAATATAATGCCATGTTTGTAAAGATTGAGAATAAAGGCGTACATTAGGATGAACACGTGCAACGTCAGTCAAAGTTAATTGCTTGTTACAACATGGTAAAGAACATAGAACGATGTTACATAGGTATACAAAGTGATGAAATATCTATGAATATCTGAAGTCGCTCTTTACTCTGTATGTGCGACATCTATTTCTTTTGAGTGCGATGTCGCTTTTAATCAGATGAGTTACTCTATTAAGATTAATGTTGTTACTGCCCAATCCTAACATAAATTTTGTTTCATTTGCATTGTTTTTAATAGGAACAAAGAGAGATATCGATGGATTTTAGACATGTACCAAGATAGGCGGACTTGTCATTTCCCTAGTCGCCCTTACAGTCTTAATGACGTACAATGTACATTGTGGAGGTTCAGTGCAATTAATCTTTCAATAACTATCAACCTTATGTATCTTAATATATTGTAGCATGTATTTGTAATATATGTTGTAGTTTTATCTTTCTCACATTCATTGAACAACGTTTGATTGTTTAATGATGTTTAACCATGTCACGATTTATCATATTTTAAATAACAAGTAATGGCTCTCAACGAACAATTGTTTGTGCCATCAAATATTATAATATTTTACTAGAAACATTGTCTAACTGATTAAAATGCAACGTCGTACAAACTGGTCCCCAAACGACAAGTAACCGACGACACATATACCGGCATCGTATTTTTTAGCGATGTCGACCATATAAAATAATGCCATTTTAGTTAGTGTTCCACGTGGCACACGACGTGGGTCCCCAACTACTCACAATTTACTTAACATGGTCTACAACGTCACCGTTATTAAGAATAATGTCGGCTTTAACGACATCACAATATTCCCTTTCCCATAGTTTGCCTTCTTTTTATAACAAATGTCGCATGCATGTGGATGTCGACATGGTTCATAACAAAGACACAGCTATGGTCTGCTCTCATTGGCCTTGTTTTTTAGAATTCCGCTTATAAAACCTGCTAAAGTCGGTCCAAAACCGAGGTAATAGGTACTATTTACCTTGGTTCTGAACCGAGGTAAAAAAATGCACTTTTTATCACAACACTATTTACCTCAGTTTTCTAAGACTAAAAACTGAGGTAAAAATGCCTTAGAACTGAGGAAATAGGTCTTGTTTCTTGTAGTGATTGGGGGGTTTTTCTAACAACTACTAAGCATGCGAAAGAAGAGATCAAACTTTTTAAAACTAGCCTTGGGGAAATTTTCATAACATGACTAGTGAATGAATTTGATCCTATATTCGATTGCATATAAGGCATTAAAACCTTTCTCAAGTCTTTGTCACATAATGTGGGTGATAGTTGGCACTTCCCAATGTCTGTCACTCAAAGGTGCCTAAGCCAATTTTTACCTACTAACACCACCTCCGTAATTATGGAAAGTGCATCAACAAACAAAGGATCCAAATGGTGCTTCACTTTCCCCGTAAAACTCACTCCCAATTCTAACGCGCTTCACTTTTAACGATCAAGTGCCTAAGCAGTTGCCTTACAGGTGTTGCAATCGTTAGGTATAAGAGTAAGAAATACATTCTAGGCACTCCTCTATGGATATCTTTGCCTAGGCCTAAAGAGGAAACGAATCGGTGTCTTATGATGAGTCTAGGGTTGAAAGCACTATGGTCACTACACGACAACCCTAATTGCTACAAACTATCATGATTTTTCCTAATGGAGTACACCGAGGATAACTCGCACCCCCGTTAGAGGCAATGCCTTCCCTAGCATGAACAATATTACACGATGAGCCAACCAAGCTAGGCTATAACAATCTGAACGGTACTCTCGATAAAAATGCATACACTCACATTATAGCTACCCATGAACCTAACATATGCCTAACCCGACACTCCCAAGGATTAAGCAAGACTTGCACGATAACATATCACATATGAACTATAGTGCATCATAGAATATACGTAACATGCATCATACAAGAATATAAATTTCAAATCAAACATGAATATTTATAGACATAAAATATAGGAAGATCTAAAATCTCACAAAATCATTACCTAGTAATGAATGCAAACAAAATCCCCAAGTAATTACACTACTACATAAACATTGAACCCAAATCAATCATTTGAGTCAATTCCATAGGCATAAACTATGAAATTGTAAATGAGAAGAGAAGAGTTAGTCTCTTTCTCTCTCTCTAGCTACTGTTAGATCTAGGAATTAGAAATTACAAAATATGAAGGCTCCCTAAAACCTAGTAGACCAGTGCTCTTTATATAGTAGGTGAAACTATGCCTTAGGCAAGTCCAAAAAAAGGGGAAACCCTAGAAGCTATATCAACATGGGTTTTTGAATAGAACACGGTCGGCGCTGATTGGTCCATGCAAAAGTACACTAGCCGCAGATGGGAGGTTGTCCTTGGCCAAACTGAGCACGCGGCCCATGAAAAAGAGAACGGGCTACAAACTGAAGAGTGCATTTGGTTTTTTGAGTGGCGTAGTTGTTGCAAATGTACACGGGCCGCAGACTGGAGTCACCAACCTTGGCTTTTGATAGCGAGGCTGCGCATTTGGATGTGGGGTGCGGACAGGAGTAAATGTCTTAATATTTAGGGTGCATGAGCTATGAAAAATGACAAGGCCTATTCCAGAACTTAGTATAAAAAATCCTTTGGTTCAGTAGGGAACGTGTAAATGCACACGGGCCGTGCCAGTCTTCACTTCTTTCTGAACTTTGACTATTCTCTTTAGCGCATCCCATCTACCACCACAATATTGCACGTGACCTTTATTCTACTACTATCCTTGCGGATTGCCTTCAATTATCTTCTACCATTCTTGTGAATGGCCTTAACGAAGCTTTTTCAAAAAATTTATGAGTGATCTATAATGAAGCTCACAAAATTGAATCTAGATACTCGTAAGGACATAGTATCCACTACATTCAAATAATCTACTTAACGAGGGATTTAGACAAGAAAACCAACAATGGCTATCCAAACCTCTTGTTATGTAAACCCACTTAAACCTAGAAATCAACCATACAAAAGCTACTAAAAGATGTGCTAAATGCATTAGGAAACACATGCTTCTAGTGTCTCATCATACGACGTCTGTCATGTGTTGTACATACTTGTCGGTCCCTATGAGTGGCATGGTCAACATGTATCGACGATGTCGCTCATCAGTCGACCAGACCAAACAAGTGACCGATAGAATCATGAGTTTGGAATTACAAATTTAAAGGAAGCTTAAACGCATGTAAGTGACGTCGGTAATTGGTGGGTTAAACTGATAGTTAAACATACATAGGTGGGACGTCTCATTCAATATAAAATATCTCCAATGGCCACCATCGTCGCATATAACCATAGCACCTACAACCAAAATCGTAGAAAACAAGATAAAATAATGGTTGAATAACAAAAAATTACACAAACTTACTAAAACATACCAAAACATACCAAAACATAATATCTAAGTTGATATATAAGGAAAGTTCACACTATTACTAATCTATAAGAACTAGAAAACCAAAAACATACCTGGCAACACATTCACACACAATAGATAGAACAATTGAAAGGGAAAATTACAAAAATGAAAGGTTGGAAGAGTTGAAAAACCTCACCTTTGACAAGAGAAGAGATGAGGGGGCGTTGGATAGTTAGAATTTGATGGAACGTTGAAAATAAATGTTTGAACCGATTCTAAGGTGAGCTCCATATATACAAACATTTTAGAACAACATCGTTTTAAATCCTTGTGAATTCCGCCTCGACACATGCGACGTCGCACGTTCATCGGCTTAGCTAACAACAAACCAAACTATAACCGACGCCGGATTACCTAAATGTAGGCACAACAATTTCAGCCCGCGTTTCACCAAAATGAATAATAGTTAATAACAGTTAATCGTACATTACAAACTACAAATTAAGTAGTAAAAATGTTCTTGAACTTTAGTACCGTCAGATTTGATCGGAATTGGTTTTGGCAAAACCAGTCTAACTTTTTTTCTTTTTGTACTTAGCTCCCTCCAAGAAAGTGGGAGAAGTCAATCATTAAAAGTTTTGGCTGACTTCAACAACATATTATAGTTTCGGTTAATGCAACAACACAATAAAATGATGTTTTGAATAGGAAGATTGTTGTAATTGGATTAAAATTTTGAACAGTAAAATCCTCCGAATTTTACATGAAAGAGAAATAATCCACTCATTAATTTCCTTGGTCTCACTTCTATTGTACAAAGAGGTAATAATTGATGTTTCTTGTTGTGTACGATTGTCCTCACCAAGGTAAAATGTCGATGAACATTTAGAATTTATTTTAAAAAGTGTTGTCAAAAAATTATTTGCTCGTTTGAAAATGATTGAAACAATATTTTCAATACACACATGTCTATTTTAATTTTGTGTATGATTGTAACTTTAAAACTTAGTTTTGAATGGTAGGGTTAAAAATTGAGACAATCGATAGATATGTAAATAACATAATTATTAGTGCTTAAAATCTCATTACAGTAGATTTAAAATTAAACAATATTAAAAAAAATCTAAATCAAACAAATGTTCCAAATTCAAATTAAAAAAATTTCATTCTACTCAAGTAATGGAGCAGTAAAACTAAAATGATCACCCAACAATGATAACCTTGAACAATATCGTTCGAGAACCATCTAACAGTTTAAAGATGACTGTGTCCTGAATCCTCAGTTTGTGGGAATAAAGAAACTCGCCAAAATCCTTTTGGGGACAAGGACTTGGTTCTCCTATTCCCCGGGTAGTTCACGTGCCACTCTTTTCTGTAGCACCTCAACGCAATAGTTGTCTTGTCTTTTGGTAGGAGTCGGACGATATGCATTGGAAGGTAAAATAGTGGCATGGCCAACATGTTTGTGAGACATCACTCAAGCGATAAAGCAGTAAAACTAAAATGATGACCTTGAAAACTATTGGCTAAGAACCATCTAACAGCTCCAAGAAGATCATTTCCCCAATCCTTAGTTCATAGGCATAAAGAAACTCGCCAAAACCCTTCGATGATAGGGACTTGGTCCTCTCGTTCACCTAGTAATTCATGTGCTACTCTCTTTCGTAGCACCTCAATACAACAGATGTCTTGTCTTATGGTAGGAGTGGAACGATGTGCCTTGGGATGTAAAAAAGTGGCACGACCAACATGTTTTTGTCACAAATCAGTCGTTTAGACCAAGCATGGTAAGTGATGGACACACGAATTCACATTTAAAAGCTGAAAGCAAGTTGAAATGAATGTTAGCTATCTCGTTAACCTCTCGGTTAAATCGATAGGCAACCTAAGACAGGTGCGGCGACTTTTTTTAAAAACCAACATAATTATGAAAGAGTAACATTGCAGAACTTTTTCATAAAATGAAGGTGAACCGATAGGTCACCGACGTCACAGTTAACCCTAGAATCTACAACTAAAATCATAGAAACCTAGAAAAAATCATGCTCAAAAACATAAAATGATGCAAAATTGTCCAAAAATACATATAAAGAGACTTCACATTTTAACTAATCGAACTAGAAAACCAAAACCATACCCACCAACACATTGACACACAATAGATATAACAATTTCCAAGAAAAATATACAAAAACAAATGATTTGAAAAATTGAAAAAACATACCTTTGAGAAGAGAGGGTGAGGGACTGTTGGAATTCGAGGGAAAGTTGAAAGTTAGTATTTGAACAGATTTTTGAGGTAGACTCCATATACATAGTAATTTTGAACACTTGTGAATTCTACCTCGCCATGTATGACGTCGCGTGTATATCGACAATACTGATAACTAACCGAACGTTGACCGACATCTGATTACGTGAATTTGGAACAAACAATTTTAGCCTAGTAGCATAACAAATGAGCCCGCGTTTGACCAAAACTTATATAATTTACTTTCATAATGGTTAATAGTATATTAGAAACTACTAATTGAAATTTAAAAAGTTCCATGAGCTTTATTAATGTCCTGTTCGATTGGAATCGACATTAGCGTAACCTATCAACTTTTTAGTTTTTGCACTTACATCCCTCCAAGAAAGCGGGGAAAGTCAGAGTGCAAAATTGGAGATATCCTTGTGTGATTCACATGGTCACGACCATGTTGTTTCAATTTGGGCATCGATGGGTCAATGGAAGGGACCAAAATCTTCACAGAGATTATTTGACGACACTTTTTCAAACATTACACTATAACTCAAACTTCTTTGAATGTTCCCTATGGTTAAGTCTGCATCAGAACATAAGGACAAATGCTTGATATGGAAATTATTCATGATGTCTAAGAGGTACGCGAACTAGAGTAATCGTCCTTTGTTTTTATTTGTCTTACATAGATACCTTTACGATCAGCATTATGAGAACGATAATTTCTACCACATAGAATCACATGAAATCACATATTCTTGGTTTCTTTTTAAATACAAAGTCATAAAATTACGTCCACCAATTTTTAAAAAGTGCTAGTACGTGGTCTAAGGTAAACTGTAGATGATTAAATGTAAGTATACGAGGTTAATCGGAAGAACTTGTGGTAGTCTTCCGGGGATCAGGCTAGTTTCTTTATCACCACCGGTTAATATAAGTTTAGAGATGAAAAAGTTCATTTCTGGGATGATCGGAATTGATTTTGGCACAACTACTGAACATTTTTATTTTTGCACCTAGATCTATCCAAGAAAATGGGAGAATTTGAAATACAAAATCGGTGATACCCTTATCTAAATCACATTGTCACGACCATGTTGTTTCAATTTGGGCATAAACGGGTCAATGGAAGGGCTTGAAATCTTCACAGGGAGTATTTTATGACACTCTTTGGAAATTACACTATGTCTCATGCATGCGATGTTGCAAGAACCTAGATTAGAATAAAACTGGAATCGATTTTCTACCGAAATTGGTCACCCTATAAATTCTAGTGGGAACTAAATATTATAGAAAAAACTTTCCAACCCTATTTCATCTAATTATTATTGAACAGCAACATCCATTTCCCATCTCCAAAATACTCCCACCAAACACACTCTCGAAAATATTTCCATTCACACCATTACAACAATTCAAGTACTCAATCCAATTTCTCCTCTTAAACATCAACAAGTATTAGAGGATGGAGCATCTCTGGGTACAAATTAATTGAGATAGTTTTTCATCCATTCCATGTTCATTTTGTAATTTAATTACTGATTTTTTATATGTGTATTTTTTCATGGTACAAAGATTGAATATATTCATGAAATATGATGACTGTGTTACATATTATAGTGTATAGTATTTGTATTATTAAAATGATGCCATGTTTGTAAGTAGTGAGAAAGAGGCTTAGATTAGGGTTGATTGTGGACAATAATTACATTTTCTAAGACATTTTTTTGTGCAAGCAAGTTTATGGGTCGTGGGGTAGTGTTGCAAGTTTTCTACTTCATTTCATACCACATGTGCTGTGTGAGATGGATAAACTGCACTATTCAAGGACAAATAGCGTTCAACAACAAAATGGGGTTCTTATGCGTTTCATTGTTCCCCGAATCCAAATAGAGTGTTACACATGAACAGTACAAATGGCGCTTTCTCTACAAAACAATGCTGCTAAGCGAGAACCAATGGCCACATTATGATTATACTATGGTTATTGTAGTTTTATGCTGATTCTTTCAACCAATAGTGTGGACTTCATAATCCAAGAGTTAAATTTTTCTAAGGTCCATCCCAAACTGATTTCCTAATGAATCTACACAATTTACTTGGTCTCTTTATTGTTGTTGATTATAATGATGAATACCTTATTACTACAAGGAAAATGGTTGCTCATAC
The DNA here is from genome assembly GCA_032355605.1 of Rubia tinctorum. Classification (NCBI taxonomy): domain Eukaryota; kingdom Viridiplantae; phylum Streptophyta; class Magnoliopsida; order Gentianales; family Rubiaceae; genus Rubia; species Rubia tinctorum. The sequence goes on along the minus strand of JAULKM010172435.1, from coordinate 920 downwards.
AAAATTAAAAATTCAGCAAACTATTTGGTAAAATTGACATTAAACGTGAGTAATATTTAGTATAGTTTTTCAATCTATTTGTTCTTATTATTTGTATTATATGTGTGTATGCATTGAACATGCATGTGATAAACAAGCACAGTGCATGAAAATTAGCTTAGCAAGAATGGCGATTCACTCTTCGAAATATTGATAAAATGGGGGGCAGCTAATTATATTTCCTAGCTTCCGATAAATAAATTTTTCAAACATTATATATACATATTATTGGTGGGATATATGTAGAGTTCAATAGTTTCAAACTCTCGATGCATGCTAAGTGCATGGAAATCTTGTCTAAGCACCTCAAGAACATGAACAAAAAGAACCTTTGATACCTCTTCTTCAATGTAAGACTAAGTCTAATTATAGGATGTCTGCTGCGAGAAAGTTATAGTCAAAACCTAAGGTATGGAAATAAAAAGTGAACCACCTACTTTACATAGCACATGATAGTTATTTGCAAATAAAGTGAACCACCTAGTGCGAGAATGATGAATACACCATTTTTGGAAGTGTTATAACACATAATTCATTGTCTTAATGATATCCTTAATGAATTCATAACTTCATAGAAGAAATGCTATAATTCTCAACCACCACAAATTCCTCTTTTTTTTCATAAAAGTATTTTAATATGCAGGGGATCAGAGAAATAAATAATTTATTTCATATTACAATTATTTTTTCAATATTCACAATTTTGTTAATGTTGTTTCACAATTGGGAATTTAGTTAACATGTGTTTTGTGCAAACAAGTTCATGGGTCATGCGGGCAGTGTTACAAGTGTTCCACTTCCTATCTGGGAGGTCGTCGCCGTACCTCTCAAAGATACTATTTTTAAGCCCAATTTACTCACTAAATACAACTAAGTAGATA
>JAULKM010172426.1:0-15588 GCA_032355605.1 Rubia tinctorum | reverse complement strand
TTAAATATTATTACATTTAAAAATAATATATTTTATTCAAATAAATTATGAAAAATTTACTATTTTTATATGATTTTTGTCGATTTAGCTCGACTCATGAACCAGTCTGACCCGACCCGACCCAAACCGAATCAATGATAATTTTGACTCGACCCAACCCATTTGGCCCAAAATTTTGGGTTAATTTGGGCCGGGACAACCGACCCGGCCCGACCTGACCCGACCCGACCCGACCCATGAGCACCCCTACTAATTAGAAAAGAACGCTTATAAAAAGGTCCTATAAACATCCCATTATAGCGAGTCTAAATTGATAGTATATCTATTAGGTCATTTTTTAAACGGTTCAATTGATAAGATATTGGTACATATATACATAATCCTATTTATGATACTATATTGGTATATTTTAACGTGACCTTATTCACACTTTGAAGTGTTCATATTTATATCATAATGTGATACTTTAAAGATCCATATTTACCACACATTGAGACATTTTAATGGGACACTAGTTATAACATACTTCCCGGCTCCATTCCAAAAAATACATATTGTCCCAAGTCAAAATTTATCTAAAAGTAGACTTTAGAGTGTACATTAGGCAACTTTTACTGTACGAGAAGAGTATTATTTATAACAAAAAGGTAATTAAATCAAATTACAAAAACTAATTGACCGAATCTAACAAAGGGACAGATGATAATCCCGAAGATGAAACAACAAAATTTTCCATTCATCAACTGAGTTCAGGTTCACACTATTTTCGTTTGTATTTTAATAACCAACTCAATTGCGGATATCTTGATGCCAAACCAAGACAAACACCAATTCACGCTATTTAAGTTCTACGATCAAGAAAAGATTATAATCCTACTGACGTCTGGAATTGAATATTGCATCAGTAGCCTAGTCAGTACAAACAGTAAAATAAACCACATAGTGCCAAGCAGCGATATAAAAAAAACAATAAACGGCCGCCCACTAAGAGCATCTACAATGAGGTTCTATTTTGTGGGATTGATTTGGGGATGTGGGATGAAGTTTTACATTGGGGATGGATTTTGGGGAATGTGGAGAGAGGAGAAGGGGTTCAACCATGGGGATGAATAAATTCATTTCATTCTCATTCAACCCATGTGGGACTTGTGGGGTAGGGGGATTTAATTTTTATTTTTTGTTTATGTTGAAGACCCATTATTTTATTGACACTTGTTATGTGACATTCAAAATTCAGCCCTTAAATTTCAGACGAGCAAAATTGAAACGGTAATAAACGGACAGATTTCAAATGGGCAAAACTTTGTGTACCTTTATATATTAAAAAAAATAAATTTCACCAATATTTTTAAAATAAAATTGTTTATAAATAGAGTCTAACATTGAGTAAGTTCCTACACCTCTTTCATACTTCATTTTTCTCCCTTCTTCACACCCGACCAAATTTTGTAGTCCATTTTTTTTGAAAGATTGAAAATGGATTCAAGCAATTCTAATTGCCGCTTCCCATCGACTAACACAAATCCATCCCCTCCAATGAGTTTTGGAGTTTTGCAAGTTCGATTTCATATAATTCGCAACCCTGCATATTATTGGGATATTGGAATGGTGGGTAAGATAATGATAGTTTGTGTCATCCTACACAACATGATCGTAGAAGATGAACGTGATACATACGGGCTCCATTTTGATGTGTCTGACTTCTTAGATACTCCCGATCAGGAAGCTTGGGAGTATATCCCAGGGACTCGAGCTGATATGACTGAATTTCTCCAGACAAGGTTTCAACTCCATAACAGGGCGAATCACCGACAACTCAAGAATGACTTGATTGAACACGTTTGGGAACACTACGGCAGCGCAAATTAAGCATCATAGTGCACGTATCTTTTACATTATTTAATATTCCGATTTCGTGTTATCTTTAACTTCTTCTGTAGTTTCCAAGTTCTTTTATGAAGTCATTTCATTTACCATTCCAATGAACATTGTTTGTTGAAATTTAAATTAATGTTATTTTTCCTTCCATTTATTTTACGTAATTTAATTTTTCTACTAATGTATATATATTAAAAATAGAGTAACATGTAATATTATATATTCATCATGTACATGATATAAGATGTGTTAAATAAAAAGAAAATAAAGTGGGGACCACAATAAAGTGGGATAGTGGGATGAGTTGAATTTTATGATTGTGGAGTAGAAATGAAAGGTTGGATGAATTTAAGGTGAGAGAAAGAGTATATTAATTAAATATTAAAAAAGGTGGGTTGAGATGAAATTTGGTGGATGATCCATTGGAGATGCTATGAGAAGAGGGGTTCTTTTAATTTCTTTGCCCGGGAAGGGACTTTTCTTGGAGACTTTGATTTACATGCATAACTTGCAGAACACCTGTTGAAGGATTCAATCCACTCACTTAATAAATTTTAACATACCCTCTTTCTCGTTTCCCTAATGGAAAACAAGTACGTAGGCTGGTACATTAGTGCTGAGAGAGCAATACCGGTGACAGTAATTACGTAGGCACCGGTATCTATCTGGAAAATGAATCTAAATATTGGTGTCTATGAATAAATCCAACACCGGTGCTAATATGAGTGCATTTGAAGAAAAAAAATGTTTGAATTTAATATTTTTCAACACCGATTTTGGCTGAATGACATATACCGGTGCTGATACAGGTGCCTATGAACGTAATAGTAATTTTGATGGGTAGAATTGTGGTGGAAAAATAGCTAGCACAAATAGGACATTTAATTTAAAAATTAGTTTATTGTATGAGTTACTCTAGAACATGTACTAGGTCTTTTCAATGATTAACCAAAAAATTTATATATTTTCGATTTCTATATTTAGGCAAGAATAAAAAAAACATGTATTTTGAAGGAATGAGTAATGGGATGACACAATTTTGAGTCACAGTGTAATTTTCCAAGAATGTATAGAACTAATCAATGCCGACTTTTGAAACCATATACATACCCAAATTCCAAAGTAGAAAGAGTATATTATTGAATTACATTTTGGTACCACCGATTTCGTGATTCGGCGACTCCAACTTTCTTGGAGGGAACTAAGTGCAAAAGGTAAAAACTTTACTTGTAACTCCAAACTGAAATCCGCTCGAACGTGATCCTACCATATAAGCCCCCCGGTGTATTTTTCATGTCTGTGAGAGAATATTTATCGACAACCGGACATAAGAACATATTCATAATTCTTTCCGATTTCACTTTGTAACTTCTAAGTAATCAACCATAATTTACTTCATGAACATGTACTAGCGTTTTTCAACATTTCACCAATAACTCACTCATTTAATATTTTTACATTTGGATAAGAATAATAAAAATCATTTAGTTGGAGCAATGTGTAATGGGGTGACACGATTTTGGGTCATAGTGTAATTTTTCAATAATTATGTTGTGGGCTCTTACGGTAGCCCAAATTTTAATAACGATCATCTCTTATTTAATTGTGTATTGGTTTCTCCAATTTTGTGATTCCCTGCCTCCAAATTTATTATATGGAACCAATTGTAAAAATAAAAAAATAACTTAGAGAGCAGAATAGACTAGCATCGGGCCACTGACATTGTTTTTTCAGCCATATCGGTGTTGCTATGTAGCTGGAAAATGAAAATTTTGAATTTTCATCCAAATATTTTTTTTAGAGATTGTGTATGAGCACTAGTAGCACCATCATAGACACCGGTCAGACTACCGCTGCTAGGTACTTAGAATATTTTTCATTCTCTTTGCTCTCGGGAGGAAAAATAAAATTAAAATGCTTGTTTAAAGCAGCGTCACGCAATACATAGGCACGTGTATGATCGCCATAGGCAATAGTTTCCATACAGGTGCTAGGTACTTAGAATATTTTTCTTCTCTTTGTTCTCGGGTGGATTTTTTTAATTGTCCATTTAAAGCAGTGTCACACATTTGCGTTTGAAGTGTCTAGCACCGACATGATTAGGAATGGCAGTGGGGCGGGTTTTGGTGAAGGTCTGCCCCGGTCAGGTATGGAGGTAATTTTGGTGGGGGTGGGGCAGATAGGGGTATGAAAATGATACCCGTCATGGGTAGTGGGTTGGACATGGATATTTGTTTACACCCGTCCCATCCTCACCCTACCTGCTATATACCCACTCATTTAGTATATTATAAATTATTATTTATCTACAATGCACATATTTTACCTAAAATATTTTTATGTAAATACCTTTAATTTTTCTTAATTAAAATTATTATAATAAAGTGAAATTTTAGGTATTTTTGTAAATAAAAGTGGGATGAGTACAATGGCTTTTGAATTGGGCGGGCTCAAGTGGGTAATGAGGTCGGGGTGAATTTTATATAATACATGATGAGGCGGGGGTGAATTTTAATGTTGTACCCACCATGGGTGATGTGATTGGCATGGGTATGAATTTTTTTGGTGGACATGGGTATGGAGGTGTTATAATCCATACTCGCCATGCTCAATTGCCATCCCTAGGTATGATCCCCATAGGCATCGGTTTCCATACCGTTTCTGGGTACTTTAAAAAAAACCCAACTTGACCCAAATTAGTGCACCCAAACCCTAATCATATAAAGCCCTCCTCTCCTAATAACCCTCACTTCCTCCTCTTTGATAATCCACAGCGGCTTCTCCGGATCCGTCGCTGCTATTTCTTACGCTTCTCCGCCACCGCCGCGCTCCGGTCGCACACCTTTGAGCGTGCTGCCTCTGCCGCTTCACCTTCGAGCCCTTCTTCTTCTCTGTCTCGTGTAGTGCCTCGACCGCTGTCTCCGCCGCCACGGCGCACCAGCCATGACGCCATCACACCACACTTCAGTCGTCGTCAAGTTCAGCTCAAATCCGCTGCGCCTTAGCTCTGAGCACCACCACCGTGTTCGACTGTGCATTAGCCCTTGCGTCTGACCTCACATTCACTTTGGTCTGTTGATGTAACCTAGGGTTTATGGGGATTAGGTTCTAATTTTTATAATAATTGATGTTGTTAATCTATGCTTAGGTCTAGTTTGTTTCATGAAGTGTGAGTTGTTATGTATTTTCACACACACACTTCTGAGTTGTGGTTATGGATTTTCCAGTTTTTTTACACGAACTTCTAGTTTTTTGTGTGTTTTGTTCGTCCTATCATTCTTGATTAATTTCTGGGTTTCATATTCTGGCCGTTAAGTTTATTCTCAGTGGTCGTATTTTTTATTGATCGCCTATTTATTAGCACCAGTTCAAACGAGTATAAGCACCAGTACTTAGACCCCTTGAAATACCGGTGCCTGAGTAGGGGGATGCTAGAATATAGATTTGCACTACCGGTGTTGGAATATGGATTCCAACACCTGTACCACTTACCAGTGCCTATGGAACTAAGTTCTACATCGGGTCACTTAGACACCTGTATTTCAAGGGGTCAAAATACCGGTGCCTATACGTTGAAATACTAGTGCCTATATTGGGGTATTTTTCAATAGTGTTTTACTTTAGAGATTAACGCCAAAGGTCCGTGATTGAAAATTGTTTGATCTTATTTCTCTGAGAAGAAGGAGAAATACAACCAAATGGAGTTCGGGATCGCTATTTTAAATCTTAGTGAAACACTGAATTTCTTATCACATGTATGCTTTTATGTGGAAATATAATAATCAAAGTGAAGGGTTCTTCAAACAACAAGAGACTCCTTTGAGTGTGTTTTGAGATAAATGAGAAAGTGAGGTCATTATGAGATTTATTTTTAACATAGCACATCATCATGAATTTTGATTAAAAGTGTTCGATTAACATTTGCTCTTTACTTAAATCAGTAAAATGAAATTATTACAACTTCTAACAACCTAGCTATTTTCTACTTATAATTTTAATTATCATCCAGTAAATTACCATTATAATCCTAACATGATTAATGATCAATTAGAAGAGTCAAGTAATTACTAGTTGAAAAGAATTTAGGTTCTTAAAAATCTATTCTTTTTTCTTTAATATTCTTTTTTCCATCTTCTCATCATGTGAAAATTGAGAAACAGTAAATTTTCAATTGATAAATATTATTTGAGTGTTATAATATTTGAAATTTGGTTTTACCTGATTAATTCAATAATCACTACCGCGTTCCAACATATTCTTTCTAACCAAGTATGTAAAAATGTAAAGCAAGAACACACAAGACTTGGTTATGCAGTTCGGTGAAATCTACCTACATCTGTGAGGCCTAACCCAATTCAGAATGAATCCACTAATCAGAAAGATACAGTATAAATTACACCATACAATTATACTTATCGTATCTAATTATAACACGTGAATTCTGCAAGCTCCCCTTGCTACCGATCTGCCTTGATCTGACTCATTCTGGCCTCAAAACTAGTCGACGCTGGATCTCCTCCTCCAGAGGAATTAAGGCATCTGATTCTGAACTTAGATCACAAGAGCTTTGATCATGTTGGAACACCAGTGGAAACGCACGGTCACTTTTAATGTGTACAATCTGAATACATATTTTTCTTCAATTAATTTCGTAAGTCGCACAGTCAGAATGTTCTCAATATTTATACTTGATCGCACATCATCTTCAGTTTCTTGTGCGCATGGAATTCTATCTCCATATAAAATTTAGATAACAATCAAATCTCTTGGAGATAGGAATTACCAAATCTAATCCCTTAAATAAAGGAATTAGAATATTCCATCAATATCTTAGTAATACTCGAAATTCCCATATAAATATCTAATCTCATAACTATAGGAATTGATATATTCACCAACTAATCACAACTCAAATGAAATATATGCTTCTCTCGGATTTCATAATAATCTTCCTTTCTTCACAAGTCATACCATAATTGATGTTACAACACAACATTCTGTATTTGTGTAATTTCCACAAATTGTCAACTCAAATAATTCTGGACTTTACCATCTCCACCTTTGGCATTTTGTGGACCCATCAACCTTTTTGGATTTTCAAATCATCAGCTATGCAAATAAAATACTCAAAACAATATGGATGTTGACACTAGAACTTAACTCCCCCTAATTCTCACAATTCCAATTTAGTAATCATCAACACCCATGTTGAAACATCAAATAAAAAAAAATCAGACAACCATTTTACTCCATGTTGGAACAACAGTCCAACCTCATGTCAGAAATCCGAGAATAGTACAACAAGACACCAAATATCCAGATAAGAATTCCAAACTGCTCATAGTTTTCAACTGGGCAAAAATAACACCATAAATCCAAAAAAAACAAAATCCAAAATACTCCCCCTTGGCGACACAAAAAAGTCCAAGGTAACCAAAAAAACATGTCATTGGCTTCATTCAGCTAATTCTTCTTCCATCTGGGTCAGCTCCACTTCAAGAAGAACGAGTTGAACTTTTAAAGCTTCAATCTTGCATGAAGCACCACTTTCTTGACCTCATTTGCCTTCTTCACAACTTCACCCGAGGAGCTACTAGCTTCGGAGTCCTTCCAGCGCAGATCATTAATCTTTCTAGTAGAAAAGGTTCTGGAATTTGCCTTCACAAGATTGGGATAACCATACACGTCATCCTTCTTTAATGCAACCTTTCCTGCTTTTGCCAATGTTGTAATGACACAAGGATGTGGAAGATAATTTTTCGTTCTGGAGGACACAACTTGGAACACAATGTTTTCTTGGATAATTCTTCACAAATTTACTGGAATTTTCTTTCCAATGCAATACAGCATCTTAGCCATTTCTCTAGTCAGAGATGAGGTGTTTGTGGATGGTAACCAGCAGTTTATAGCTATTTGGGAGAGACAGAAGTACCTGCTGGTAAGATTTGACATGGCAAAATTTCCTTGAGTAGTACACTGGGATACCATCCCTTCAGAAATCTCATGTAGAATTTCATCATTTGTTAGTTTCAGATCCTTTGCATATGGTCCAGTAAAATCAGGAGTGGCCAGACCAAGAGTGTCATTGATCTTTTCAGCTGAGAAACTGATCACTTTGCCATAGATATATGTCCATCCATACCATTTAGACTCAATATCCAGGTTTTCTGCAATGACATTTGCATAAAACTCTTAAACCAACTCCTTATTGTAACCCTTGTAGACTATAGCAGCAGCTGAATATCCCAAGTGCTCCAGAAAAGCTTTAAGTCACTAGCCTTGTAAGTCCCCAAATCCAATGACCTTTCTGGGATTATATTCCTTTCACTGATTGTATCCCAACTTTCTTGACAGTCTTCATTGAAAAAATCTCCATTCAAGGAATCTCTAGCAAATGGAGCTCTCTTAGACCTTTGCCCTAGTTCCTTCTTTATTTTCTTTTTCTTCTCAGGTTGGGCTGAACTCTCAGCTCCCACTTCTGCCACCTTCCTTTTTGATCGTTTTGGCCATGAATATATATACTCATCCATTACCTCATCACTAGTATAAGAAAGATTTTTCTTGGCCATGTTCCTGTGTTGGAACATCCTCCACCTCAATAACTTCAATTTCTTCCATACTATGACGGCTTGATGTTGGAACATCATTAAGACCATCCTCAGCTGCTACAAACACCTCATCCACATGTTCATACTGATTTGATGTTTGAACATCATCAGCTGTCAACTCTTCTACTACATCTTCCACTCCCCATGTCTCCATCTCAGGGGTAAGAATTTGCACACCCTATGATTCCTCAAACTCTGCGAACTGGTCACAGGCAGGTTCACCTCCCATATCATAATTTCCCTCATCAACATCCATATCTTCTGCATCTCCCCCTGTATGTTTAGTCAATATTTGAACACTGCCAGCACCCCTAGCGTCTAACTCCTTTTCATCAGACTCAATCTCAATAACTACATGGGGTTCATTCCCGAGTCTCTCCAAGTTCTCCGGAACAACATAGTTGTAAATCTGAATAGCCTTATAACTAGCAGACCTTAGGACACTTAAATCTTCAGACCAACCATTTAATCTCCCCAACCTAAGATTTCTAGGTCCATATGCCCTATAGTATACACACATAACCTTCCTCCCTTCATACTCAATGTAGGTCAATTATATTAACCTAGGGTTCCAATCCTCAATATATCTAATATCCCCAATAATTTCTAACAACAAATGGCTTAAGTCATAGTCATTTATCTTTCCAGACATATCTTTATACCGTCTTAAGTCTACCCTCTTCTCATGTTTCAAATAATATTCCATGCAATCATCAAAATATTTAAAGGTTTGACCAATAAATGTGAAAGACTTATCTATGAAAATTTGGCGCCGAGATTGGGTCACTTTACGGCTGGCCTGAAGACACCACTGGTACCCTGCTTCTTGAGTGCCTTAAAAAACTTCCAGTGTGGGGCTCTCTGTGATGGTCAGCTCATTCTCCGGTTCACCAAGCAATTTCTTGAAGACACTGCTCTTCTCCATGTCGAGTTTTGACGATTGAAATTACAAACACAGTACCGAGAGAGTTGTGATGCTTCACGACTTATTCTCAGAAAGGTTGATTACAAATAAAAATCGAGCACAATATCAACTAAATCAAAATGTGTAGGAATATCGGAATAGAGAAATTGAGGGAAGGTGAAACACTAGAAGGAGATGAAAAGTAAAAAAATTAAAAATTACTTCTTCCTCAATATTCACGCATTACTTTTTCTCTTTCCAAGGTAATAATTACCTCTTGAACTACTTGTCGTCATTTTCATCAAGTCTTTCTCCCTCTCTCTCCTATGATTTTCCATATTCCAACATGCCAACATCACTAAAATATTTTTGTTCCTTTTCCTTTTTGATTTTCCCCTTTTTTATATTTTTTTCTATGCACCCAAGAAATAACACAAAATTAAACCACATACAGCTTGTAAATAAAATACCTCAAATATGGCACACACCCAAGTGTTGTCTGAGGAGCTCAAATGTGGTTAAATCCAGAGGTTTTGTATCAACAAATTGTTCCGATGTTGGAACATAGGTCACTATAACCTCTTTTCTTCCCACAAGATCTCTAATGAAGTGGTGTCGTGTGTCAATGTGTTTAGTCCGAGAACGCTGGACTGGATTTTTAGAAATATCAATAGCACTTTTGTTGTCACATAAAAATTTTAGTGGTACTTGGTGAATTCCATAATCTTTCAGCATTTGTTTCTTCCATAATAATTATGCACAATAACTTCTAGTAGCAAGATATTCAACTTCAGCAGTTTACAAGGAGATAGAATTTTGTTTCTTATTATACCATGAAACCAAATTTGTGCCAATGAAGAAACAATCACTTGTATTACTCTTGCGATCATTTGAGTTACCACCCCAATCAGAATCAATGTATCCAATAAGATCCGAGACTTGATTTTTATAATACCATACCCCATACTCAGAAGTTCCACTGATATAACGAATAATTCTTTTGACTGCTATCAGGTGAGATTCATTTGGATTGGCCTGAAATCTAGCACAAACTCTGACACTAAAACATATGTCTGGTTAACTGGCTGTAAGATATAATAAACTTCCAATCATACTTCTGTAAGTTTCTGATCAATTGAAACACCTTTCTCATCTTTTACCAATTTATCAGTAGTTCCCATTGGAATCCTGACCGGTCTAGAGTTACTTAAGCCAAATATCTTCACCAAATTCATGGCATACTTGCTCTGATTGATAAGCAACCCTTTTTTTCTTGTTTCACTTGAAGTTCTAGAAAATATTTGAGTTCACCGACCATGCTCATCTCAAATTCTTCCTGCATTAGTGTGACAAAATCATGTACCATAGATTTAGATATAGAGCCAAGCACAATATCATTGACATAAATTTGAGCAATCAAAATTTTAGATGATCTATCCAGCACAAATAGGGTGCGATCTACTCCCCATCAACGATAACCTTTCATAATGAAAAAGTTAGTCAGTCGTTCATACCATGCTCTAGGTGCCTGTTTTAGGCTATACATTAACTTTTTGAGTCTGTAGACATGTTGTGGATGGCGAGGATCTTCAAAACATTTTGGTTGCTCGACATATACTTCCTCATTTACTACTCCATTTAGGAATGCACTCTTGACATCCATCTAGTACAAGATAAAATCCATAGTGCAAGAAATAGGAATAGATTTTAACCTGGAAACTGGTGCAAATGTCTCGTCAAAGTCGACTCCTTCAACTTGTGTGTATCCTTGGGCCACCAGCCTTGCTTTATTCCTGGTAATATGTCCATCAGCATCAGACTTGTTCTTGAAAATCCACTTGGTGCCAATAACATTGATACCTTTCGGGCGAGGAGTTAGATATCATACATCATTCTGTTCAAACTACCAAAGTTCCTCTTGCATAGAAGCAATCCAATATTCATCCATAAGAGATTCTTTATAATTATTTGGTTCAATGAGAGAGATGAATCACTGTAATCCTGCAAGTTCCCTGTAGTTTACTCGTGGCAGTGAACAAGTTCTCTTGGTATTAGTTTCAGGTTTGATCTGTGTTGGAACATAAGTACTAGGAATGGATGTTCCAACATCAAACTCTTCAGGGTCAGTAGGATTCTCTGAATCTACTAGTGTTCCAACATCGACTAACTGATCAGTCAAAGTGATCTGTGTTGGAACAGGAACTGGGGATGGATCATCTTCTCCTTCTCCCGATACTTTATTACCATCAAAATCATCAACGACCACATTAATAGATTCCATAAATGTATTTGTGTGAAGATTGTATACTCTGTAAGCACGACTATTCACTTAGTAACCCAGAAAAATTCCTTCATCATTGCGGTTGTCAAATTTTGCCAACCGTTCTCTATCTTTGAGAATGTAACACTTACTGCCAAAGACATGAAAATATGAAACATTTGGTTTTCTTAATTTCCAGATCTCGTATGATGTCTTGTTAGTGATTGGACGGAGGTACACTCTATTTATTGTGTACCACGCCGTGTTAATTGCTTCTACCCACCATTTCTTATGAACACTCTTTTCTGCCAATATAACTCGAACCATCTCCAAAAGTGACGAAACCACCATCATATGGCTTAATCTTTGACGAGTACTCTTGGGTTCCAGTCATGTGACTAGAGCATCCACTATCAAAATACTATGAATCTCTAAAGTGTGCACTAAGAGAAGTGTGAGCAATTACACAAGTTGTGGTACACTTAGGTATCCATACCTACCTGCCCAATTTGGATCTTTGATTATCATCCATGTTGGAACATGCCGATAGTTATCATCCATTCATGATATCTTTGAGTAGCTTGAGACATTGTTCCTGTTTGTGTCATCGTGTCATCGTATCTTTATTACTTTATTCTTCATAACATGTATTTCTGCCTTGAAGTCGACAACACCTCTTTCTACTCTATCATAGCCTATTTCTTGTTTGTCTCCGAAGTTCCTTCCTATGGTCAAAATATCGTCTAACTTTGCCTTTCCAGTATTCAGCTTTATGATTGCAGCTTCAGCCATCTCAACCCTTTCAGTTGCCAAGTCAGAATTTCTGTTTTAGTTGTTCAATCTCGATCTCATGTTTTTCAACTAGATCGGCCAGTTCTGTCTTTCTTTCAACAAGTTGACTTTTCTCGGCTTTAAGAAATTTGTTGGCCTCGATAACTTTAAGCCACATCTCGTAAATGTCCTGGTATGCATTGTAGATGTCTTCATTGTTTACTTCCTGACTGTCATCATCACTTGAGAATTATCATTCTGTTTTTCGGTGTTGGAACATACATATTTTTCAAGCACACCATGTTGGAACATGAACCATATGTTTCAGCTATATCATTTATTTTTGCTCTGAATGCTACATAGTTACTGGTGAGTTCTTCTTCTTATTCCTCTTCTTCATCATCACTCCATGAGGTAACATATGATTTTCCTTGCTTTTTTCGTGTATTAGCATATTCCCCTGGATGTGGCCGAATCCTTCACATTCTCTACACCGTATCCTTTCAGACTGCGTCATTTCTCCACTCTGATTTCTTAAGAAATGCTGATTGGATCGTTCAAATTGTGTTCTTCAGTTATTTCCAAAATCTTGTGTTTGAGGTCTATTTCCATTTCTACCAGATTTCTCTTGTGCTCTTCTGTTCACCACTTTCTTCAGCATTCTTGAAGAATTCTTAGTGATTAATGTAAGTTCTTCAATACCATCATCGTTTTCCCCAGCATGATATGTCTTTGATAATGAAGCCTTAAAAGCCAATTTATTTTGTGCCTTCTTTGTGGGTGGTTCCAGGGTCATCTCATAAGTTTGCAAAGATCCCATCAGTTCATCCAGTGACATGTTAGACATATCTCTTGCTTCTTTAATGGCAGCAACTTTCATTGAGAATCTTTGAGGCAATGATCTTAGGGTCTTCTTTACCAATTTAGCCTCTTTATACGTTTTCTCGAGTTGGTATGCCATATTTGATATATCTCTTAGCTTTCCATTGAATGTTGCAATGGTATCATCTTCCTCCATCTTCAGTTCTTCAAATTTTGTTGCCAACATCTGCATCTTGGATTCACGTACCTGACTAGTTCCCTCATGTACTGTTTGTAGAATATCCCAAGCTTTCTTCGCCTGATAACAAGTGGAGATGAGTTTGAACTAACTTTCATCTACTACAGTAAAGATAGCATTCGAAGATTTGGAGTTTGCCATTGAGGCTTTAAGTTCATCAGTAGTCCATGTTGCTTTGTCTTTAAGTTTCCTCTTCTTCACACTTGATGATTCTCCTTCCTTTTCTTTTGAACTCGTTTCTGCATCTTCTGTTGGATGACTCCATTCTGTTTCCACAAAGTGCTATGCTAGTTCATCCAGTGAGTTGATGACCACCCTCATACGTGCCTTCCAGTAGTTGTAGTTTATTCCCTCCAGTAATGGTGGCCAAGACACTGAAGCTTCTACTTTGACCCACATGGTAAAACTGGATCACACTTTCCTTGATACAAACAAGGCAAGAGTAAGTGACTTGGCTCTGATACCAATTGAAATTTGGTTTTACCTAATTAATTCAATATTCACTACCGTGTTCCAACATATCCTATCTAATCAAATATTTAAAAATGTGAAGCAAGAACACACAAGAGTTGGTTACGCAGTTCGGTGAAATCCACCTACATCTGCGGGGTCTGGCCCAATTCAGAATGAATCCACTAATCATAAAGATACAGTACAAAGTACACCATACGATTATACTTATCTTATCTAATTATAACAGTGAATTCTGCAAGCTCCCCTTGCTACTGATCCGTCTTGATCAGACTCCCTCTGACCTCGAAACTCATCGACGCTGGATCTCCTCCTCTTGAGGAATTAAGGCATCTGATTCTGAACTTAGATCACAAGAGCTTTGATCATGTTGGAACACCAGTGGAAACTCATGGCTACTTTTAATGTGTATAATCAGAATACATTTTTTCTTCAATTAATTTCGTAAGTCGCACAGTCAGAATGTTCTCAATATTTACACCTTGATCGCACATCATCTTCAGTTTCTTGTGCGCATGGAATTCTATCTCTCCATCGATGTCTGTGGTGTCGGGCGGATGAGGCGCTGAGGGCGAGCGCATCGCCTTTTGGTGCTAAGAATCAAATCTCTTGGAGATAGTAATTACCAAATCTAATCCCTTAAATAAAGGAATTAGAATATTCCATTCATATCTTAGTAATACTCGAAATTCTCATATAAATCCAATTCCATAAATCTAATCTCATAACTATAAGAATTGATATATTCACCAACTAATCACAACTCAGATGAAATATATACTTCTCTCGGATTTCATAATAATCTTCCTTTCTTCGCAAGTCATACCATAATTGATGTTACAACACAACATTCCATATTTGCATAATTTTCACAAATTGCCAACTCAAATAATTCTGAACTTTACGGATAGGATAAAGCCTCCTTTGATACCAACAAATGAAGTTGGAAACGTGAGGACTCACAAGCTCTAATTGAAAAATGACAATCGAGCTGTCAAGCAACTGTGTGAAAGGATAAGATTTGGAATCAAAAAAAACAACTCTAATTTTTTTATTTAATAAAAGAAAACAGTTTATCACGTGTCAAAAGTGTTTAAACCCTAAAATGAAACCTTAATGCGAAAAGAAACATAATCCAAAAAAGAAAAATAAATTGAAAAAATATTAAAATGCTGATTTGAGATCTTAAAAGACCTCGCAGGGCCAAAAGGCCTATAAGTCACGACAATGCAGTTTATAGTATAATTAGTATTTTTTGGCCGATTTTTTATTTTTGAAAACATATTGAATAGTCAATCCAATATCAAACGCCAAGTCTGCGTCGAAACTACCAATTTTAACGACGATCTACCTCTTATTCAATTCACTTTTTTTAAAAAGCAACCCATACATATATGGGGGAGATTATATAAGGTTCTCCAACCCTATGTAACTGATGTTACATCGAAAGAATAGGGCTCGAAAGCCGGTCCTATAATACACGATTTGGCTATATTGGCAAAATGGTTGCCTAATGCTCGGTTACAGAAAGCATTTGGAAATGTTCCCGAAGTCACACCTCCACCCCCGTGTCGATGTAGAAACCTCGGCCAGATTTCCAATTATATTTCATCCGAAATCATGTAATACAAAATGT
>JAULKM010172425.1:0-31925 GCA_032355605.1 Rubia tinctorum | reverse complement strand
TGTAGTTTCAAAACTAGAGGCATATGATCCGAGGTGCCATTTATCACCACCTGGCATATTGAGTCTGTCAAGTGATCTAGCCATGCCCCATTAACCAGAGCCCTATCTATTTTGCTATAGATTCTACCATCCCCTTTCCTCCTATTAGACCATGTGTACTGATGGCCTATAGTTTTCAATTCATATAACTGTTGATGGAAAACCACTGCTTGGAAGTCATCCAGTTCATGCTGTTGAATTGGACATCCACCCATCCTATTCTCAAAACCAAAAGGGTTGTTGAAATCCCTCATTACCAGCCAGGGTTTATCATCATGTACCATCCCCTTCATAAAGCTCCATAAGCTGCTTCTGTTTTTTGGTTGGCTATTGGCATAAATCATAGTAATGTAGCAGACAATATTTATCCCTTTTACCAGAAACTCCATGTCAATCCACTGGCCCCCCTTGCTCAAAACCTTGACATTAAAGTAATCATCCCTCCATGACACCCAAATTCTGCTACTATCAATGATTGAGCTATTTGTTTCCAAACTCTAGTTTAGCCCAATGTTTCCCCACACTTTTTTTTCATTTTCTCTCTTAACTTTTGTTTCAAAGAAGCCTACAAAGCCAACTTGGTTGGATAAACAACACTCTCTAAAATATTTTTGCTTCACCCCACTATTTACACCCCTGATATTCCAAGCTAAAATGTTACTTATCATAATGGGGGTCAGATAGGATATTAAACAGGTTACCCCCACTTATTCCCCTTTCACTGCATTCGGCCTGATGAGGATCTGAATTGCCAGCCCTGACCTCTAGCTCCTCCTTGTTTTCCTTGTTCAATGATGCTCTTCTTCTTGTGACATTTTTAAACTCTTATTCCTCATATTTTTTCTCCAACTGATCCTGGCCACCCCTGGTTTTTGTGGGAACAATATTTGTAAATGGCACATAGACCTGTTTCTGGGCTGGTTTTGGCATGTCCCTCTTCCTGCATTTCTCTCCCTCATGCCCAATCATGGAACATACACTAAATTTGATTGGAATCCATTCACAGAAATGTCCTGACATTGGATCACCTCATTCTCATCCAGATAAGGGATTTTCTCAGGTATTTTTTCCCCATTTCAACCTCCACCAGAACTCTGGCATAGTCCAGTCTTTCCACCTCCCTAGTTGCTCTGTCCAGCTTAAGGGGTACTCCTATTGGGCTTAGTATTGTACTTAGGATCTTTGGTTTCCAGTAAACCACATCAAGTTTTGGGAGCTGCAACCAAACATGCACTGTTTTAGGGATATCCAAGTCCAGGTTTTGTGTCCATTTTTGGATGATAACTGGTTTGTTGTCAAATAAGATAACCCCCTTTCTAAAACCTGATCAGTATGTGTTTTTAGACTGAATTTCACTAGAAGAACCCCAGGTTTTGCAAGCTAGATTTTTGCTATGGTATACTGCTTCCATATCCTCCTAAAGAAACCATTCATCACAGAAAAAGGAGGGAAAACCCCCAAAATTTTGCGAACTACTGTTGATTCCCAGCTCATTATACTATCAGCAACATCTTCTTTACAGATTTTCCCCATTACCAAACCATCAATCTCAATTGGGGTGTAGAATTTTACCTCATCTAGTTCATTTTGGTTGAAGAGAGAAGTCCATGGCATCTCCTCATTCTTTCTTTCCCCCACGGGATTTTTATGTTTGCTTTCTTGACTGAAGCTGCTTTTGATTTGCCATATGTGCCCTCCCCTTTTGAGTGGCTAGACTGGTACAGTTTTGGTGGTTTTACCATCCCCATAGTAGCCCTTCATCATTCCCGGCTACAATCTGGGCTTCATTTGATTCTTAGTCCTCCAGGTCTTCAAGTAGAATTTCCATTCCTTTGACATGAGTTTGTTGCTTAGTTACTGAAAAGTCTTGCATTTGAATTGTACTCGGGGAGATCTGGGTGCTATAGATGATTCTTTTGGCTTATGCTTTCTTCTTTCCACTTGATTTACCCATTTCTGGAGGCATATTGCTAGAAGCAGTCACCAAATCCGGTGGAAGACAAAGTGGAAGTAGAGAAACACCTAGTCATGGTGTGGTCGCCCCTAGTGTTTTAATGAGTCATCAATGAGTGACTTATTCGTAAAACCAAGGTTGGTTGAAGAATCTTAATGCAAAAAAAGACCCCATCCAATGGCTATAACAATGTGGGGTCTGTGTTTTACTCGGGATTTTCTAACTTCACCAAAGAAGAAGGATAATGATGTACAGTTGTGGTACCATCCATACACATTTAAATCAAACTTTTTTTCCCTAATGAAGGATTAATGGCTGCATCAAATCAACCACAATCTATCCGAAATCAATGTAACACTTGTTCAAAGAAGCAAGAGCATATGAAAAAAGTGGCTAATTCCTACTTGGAAAAGGTTGAATGTCGGGCTTTGGTTGTATCATGTCCCAACCATGTATATGTTGGAAAAACACTCGTAATTATGAAATATTAGGAACGGAAATCAAAATGTGGATAAATATAGGAAATTCTAGAACTGACCATGAGAAGGATTGGTATGCGAGAGAATGATGCATTTGTGAATAACCTATTCCTCAAAGGACTAATGGAGAATCTCTAAATTCATATTAACCTTTAATATAACATATCATGAGTGAATTATTTGTGAAAACAAGGTTTGTTGAAAGAATCTTAATGACAAGAAAGACCCCATCCACCCGCTATAATGATTAAGGGCCTGGGTTTAACTCGGGATCTTCTAACTTCACCAAAGAATAGGCACAATGATGTGCGGTTATGATCCTACACAAACGTATTCAAATCAAACCTTTTGTCCTAATGAAGGAAAAATGATAGCATCAAATCAACTACAATCTATTTGAACTACATTTAACTCTAGTTCAAAGAATCTAGAGCACATGCCAAAAGATAATGTTTGCTACTTGGAAAAGATTGAATGTCGGGCTTCGTTTGTATCATGTTTAAAGCACCTACTTGATGAAAAATAACTCGTACCTAATAAATATAAGATATGGAAACAGAACTGCGGATGAATGCTGGTAATATCTTAAACTAACCATGAGATGGATCGGCGCACGAGAGGATGATGCATTTATGAAGAACTTATTAATCAAACGAGTAATGTGAAACCTAGGCTGGTTGAAAGAATTTTAATAGAAAAAAACCCCATCTAACAGCTATAACAATGAAGGGCTTAAGTTTTACTCGGGATCTTCTAACTTCACCAAAGAGGAGGCACAATAATGTACAGTTGTGGTCTCATCCAGACGTATATAAATCAAACCTTTTGTCCTAAAGAGGGTATTATGGCAGCATCAAATCAAGCACAATCTAGTTGAAAACCATATAACTCTTGTTTAAAGAATCAAGAGCATATATTAAAACTGACTAATTGCTACTTAGAAAAGATTGAATGTCAGCCTTTCTTTATATCATGTTCCAACCATGTATATGATAGAAAAACACTCGTACTTAAGAAATGCGGTTGAATATTGGAAATATCTCTAACTGGCCATGGGAAGGATTGGTGTGCGAGAGAATGATGCATTTGTGAAGAACCTATTTCTCAAAGGACTAATGGAGAATCTCTAAATTTCAATTAAGCTTCAATATAATGTATCATGAGTGGCGTATTTGGGAAAATAAGGTTTGTTGAAAGAATATTCATGGCAAGAAAGACCCCATCCATTGACTATAATAATTAAGTGCTTGGGTTTAACTCGGGATCTCTAACTTCACCAAAGAATAGGCAGAATGATATGCGGTTGTGGTCCTACCCAAACATCTTTAAATCAAACCTTTTGTCCCAATGATGGAAGAATGATAGCATCAAATCAACCACAATCTATCCGAACTCCATGTAACTCCAGTTCAAAGAATCAAGAGCACATACCAAAAGATAATGATTGCTACTTGGA
Organism: Rubia tinctorum; assembly: GCA_032355605.1. Lineage (NCBI taxonomy): Eukaryota > Viridiplantae > Streptophyta > Magnoliopsida > Gentianales > Rubiaceae > Rubia > Rubia tinctorum. The sequence continues at coordinate 27,997 of JAULKM010172425.1, read as the reverse complement.
AAAGATTGAATGTTGGGCTTAGTTTGTATCATGTTTCAACCACTTACTTGATGGAAAATCACTTGTACTTAAGAAATATAATCGAACCGCAGATGAATACTGGTAATATCTCGAACTAACCATGAGAAGGATTGGTGCACGAGAGGACTATGCAATTGTGAAGAACCTATTAATCAAACGAGTAATGAAGAATCTCTAAATTCCAATTAAGCTTCAATATAACATATCAATGTGTGACTTTTTTGTGAAACCTAGGTTGGTTGAAAGAATCTTAATGGCAAAAAAGACCTCATCCAACGGCTATAACAATCAAGGGCCTGAGTTTTACTCAGGATCTTCTAACTTTGCAAAAGAATTGGTATAATTATGTGTAGTTGTGGTCCCATCCCTACGTATATAAATCAAACCTTTTGTAATAAAGAGGTAATAATGACTGCATCAAATCAACTATGATCTATCTGAAATCCATATAACTCTAGTTTAAAGAATCAAGAGCACGTGCCAAAATATTGAATGTCGGGCTTTGTTTGTATCATGTTCCAACCATGTACATGATGGAAAAACACTCGTAATTAAAAAAATTAAGAACGGAAATCAGAACGCGGATGAATATTTGAAATATCTAGAACCGACCACGAAAAGGATTGGTGTGCGAGAGAATAATGCATTTGTGAAGAACCTATTCCTCAAAGGACTAATGGAAAATCTCTAAAATTCCAATTAAGCTTTAATATACCATATCATGAGTGACTTATTTGTGTAACAAGGTTTGTTGAAAGAATCTTAATGGCAAGAAAGACCCCATCCATCCGCTATAATAATTAAGGCATAGTTTTAACTCGGGATCTTCTAACTTCACCAAAGAATAGGCACAATGATGTGCGGTTGTGATCCTACCCAAACGTATTCAAATCAAACCTTTTGTCCTAATGAAGGAAGAATGACAACATCAAAACAACCACAATCTATCTTAACTCCATGTAACTCTTGTTCAAAAAATCAAGAACACATGACAAAAGATAATGATTGCACTGGGAAAAGATTGAATGTCGGGCATCATTTGTATCTTAATTCAACCACTTACTTGATGGAAAATCACTCATACTTAAAAAATATAATATATGGAAATTGAATCGCGGATGAATACTGTTAATATCTCAAACTAACCAAGACAAGGATTGGTGCACGAGAGGATGATGCATTTATGAAGAACATATCAATCAAAAGAGTAATGGAGTAACTCTAAATTCCAATTACGTTTCAATGTGACTTTTTTGTGAAACCTATGTTTGTTGAAAGAATTTTAATGGAAAAAAAGACCCCATCCAACAACTATAACAAACATGGGCCTGGGTTTTACTAGGGATCTTCTAACTACACCAAAGAAGACGCACAATGATGTGAAGTTGTGGTCTCATCCAGATGTATATAAATCAAAAAATTTGTCCTAAAGAGGGAATAATGGCTACATCAATTCAACCACAATCTATTTGAAATCCATGTAATTCCTTTCCAAAGAATCAAGAGCATATACTAAAAGTGACTAATTTCTACTTGGAAAAGATTGAATGTCGGGCTTTGTTTGTATCATGATCCAACCATGTATATGATAGAAAAACACTCGTACTTAATAAATATTAGGAATGGAAATCGAGAGCGGATTAATATTGGAAATATCTCGAACTGACCATGAGAAGGATTGGTGTGCGAGAGAATGATGCATTTTTGAAGAACCTATTCCTCAAAGGACTAATGGAGAATCTCTAAGTTCCAACTATGCTTCATATAACATTTCATGAGTAACTTATTTATGAAAAAAGGTTTGTTGAAAGAATCTTAATGACAAGAAATACCCCATCCACTAGCTATAATAATTAAGGGCCTGGGTTTAACTTGGAATCTTCTAACTTCGACAAAGAATAGGCACAATGATGTGCGGTTTTGATCCTACCCAAACGTATTCAAATAAAACCTTTTTTGCCCAAATGAAGGAAGAATGATAGCATCAAATCAACCACAATCTATCTGAACTCCATTTAAATTTTGTTCAAAGAATCAAGAGTACATGCCAAAAGATAATGTTTGCTACTTGGAAATATTGAATGTCGGGCTTTGTTTGTATCATGTTTCAACCACTGAATTGATGTAAAATTACTCGTACTTAAGAAATATAAGATATGGAAATGGAACCGCGGATGAATACTGGTAATATCTCAAACAAACCACGTGAAGGATGGGTCACGAGAGGATGATGCATTTATGATGAACTTATTAATCAAACCAGTAATGGAGAAAATCTAAATTCCAATTAAGCTTCAATGTGACTTTTTCATGAAACCTATGGTGGTTGAAAGAATTTTAATTGCAAAACAGACCCAATCCAATAGCAATAACAATCAAGGGCCAGGGTTTTACTCGGAATCTCCTAACTTCACCAAAGAAGAGACACAATGATGTCCAGTTATTTTCTCATCCAGATGTATATAAATTAAACCTTTTATCCTAAAGAAGGAATAATGGCTATCTCAAATCAACCACAATGTATTTGATATCCATGTAACTCCTGTTCAAAGAATCAAGAGAATATACTAAAAAAAACTAATTGCTACTTGGAAAAGATTGAATGCCAGGCTTTGTTTATATCATGTTCCAACCATGTGTGTGGTAGAAAAACACTCATACTTAAGAAATAACATGAATGGAAATCGAACGCGGATGAATATTGGAAATATCTCAAATTAACAATGAGAATGATTGGTGTGCGAGAGAATGATGCATTTGTGAAGAACTTATTCCTCTAAGGACTAATGGAGAATCACTATATTCCATTTAAACTTCAATATAATGTATCATGAGTGATTTATTTGTGAAAATAAGGTTTTTTGAAAGAATCTTAATGGAAAGAAAAACCCCATCCATTGGCTATAATAATTAAGGGCTTGGGTTTAACTCGGGATCTTCTAACTTCACCGAAGCATAGGTACAATGATGTGCGGTTGTGGTCCTACCCAAAAGCATTCAAATCAAACCTTTTGTCCTAATGAAGGAAGAATGATAGCATCAAATCAACCACAATCTATCTGAACTCCATGTAACTCTAGTTAAAAGAATCAAGAGCACATGCCAAAAGATAATGATTGCTACTTGGAAAAGATTGAATGTCGAGCTTCGTTTGTATCATAATTCAACCACTTACTTGATGGAAAATAACACTAACCAAGATAAGAAATGGAAATCGAATCGCGGATGAATATTGGTAATATCTCAAACTAACCAAGAAAAGGATTGGTGCATGAGAGGATGATGCATTTATGAACAACATATTAATCAAACGAGTAATGGAGTAATTCTAAATTCCAATTAAGCTTGAATGTGACATTTTTGTGAAACCTAGGTTGGTTGAAAGAATTTTAATTGCAAAAAATACCCCATCCAACAGCTATAACAATCAAGGACCTAAGTTTACTCGGGATTTTCTAACTTCACCAAAGAAGAGGCACAATGATGTGCAGTTGTGGTCTCATCCAAAAATATATAAATCAAACCTTTTTTTCCTAAAGAGGGAATAATGGCTGCATCAAATCAACCATAATCTATTGGAAATCCATGTAACTCATGTTCAATGAATCAAGAGCATATACTAAAATTGATTAATTGCTACTTGGAAAAGATTGAATGTCGGGATTTGTATGTATCATGTTCCAACCATGTATATGATAGAAAAACACTCGTACTTAAGAAATATTAGGAATGGAAATTGAAATGCAGATAAATATTGGAAATATCTCGAAATGACCATGAGATGGATTGGCGTACGAGAGAATGATGCATTTGTGAAGAACCTATTCCTCAAAGGACTAATGGAGAATCACTAAATTCCAATTAAGCTTCAATATATTGTATCATGAGTAACTTATTTGTGAAAATATGGTTTGTTGAAAGAATCTTAATTAAAAGAAAGACCCTATCCACCCGCTATAATAATTAAGGGCCTGGGTTTAACTTGGGATCTTCTAACTTCACCAAAGAATAGGCACAATGATGTGCGGTTGTGCTCCTTCCCAAAAGTATTCAAATCAAACCTTTTGTCCTAATGAAGGAAGAATGATAGCATCAAATCAACCACAATCTACCTGAACTCCATGTAACTCTAGTTAAAAGAATCAAGAGCACATGCCAAAAGATAATGATTGCTACTTGGAAAAGATTGAATGTCGGGCTTCGTTTATATCATAATTAAACCACTTATTTGATGGAAAATAACTTGTACTATCCAATATAAGATATGGAAATTGAATCGCGGATGAATATTGGTAATATCTCAAACTAACCAAGAGAAGGATTGGTGCACGATAGGATGATGCATTTATGAAAAACATATTAATCAAATGAGTAATGGAGTAGCTCTAAATTCCAATTAAGCTTCAATGTTACTTTTTTGTGAAACCTAGGTTGGTTGAAAGAATTTTAATGGCAAAAAATACCCCATCCAACTCCTATAACAATCAAGGGCCTGGGTTCTACTCAGGATCTTCTAACTTCACCAAAGAAGAGGCACAATGATGTGCAGTTGTGGTCTCATCCAAACGTATACAAATCAAACCTTTTGTCCTAAAGAGGGAATAATAAATGCATCAAATCAACCACAATTTATTGGAAATCCATGTAACTCATGTTCAAAGAATTAAGAGCATATACTAAAACTGACTAATTGCTACTTGGAAAAGATTGAATGTCGGGCTTTGTTCGTATCATGTTCCAACCTTGTATATGATAGAAAAACACTTGTACTTAAGAAATATTAGGAATGTAAATCGAGACGGGGATGAATATTGGAAATATCTCGAAATGACCATGAGATGGATTGGCGTACGAGAGAATGATGCAATTTTTAAGAACCTATTCCCCAAAGGACTAATGGAGATTCACTAAATTCCAATTAAGCTTCAATTTATTGTATCATGAGTGACTTATTTGTGAAAACAAGGTTTGTTGAAAGAATTTTAATTACAAGAAAGATCCTATCCACCCGCTATAATAATTAAGGGCCTAGGTTTAACTCGGGATCTTCTAACTTCACCAAAGAATAGGCACAATGATGTACGGTTGTGCTCCTACCTAAAAGTATTCAAATCAAACCTTTTGTCCTAATGAAGGAAGAATGATAGCATTAAATCAACCACAATCTACCTAAACTCCATGTAACTCTAGTTAAAAGAATCAAGAGCACATACCAAAATATAATGATTGCTACTTGGAAAATATTGCATGTCGAGCTTCGTTTGTATCATAATTCAACCAATTACTTGATGGAAAATAACTTTTACTAACCAATATAAGATATGGGAAATTGAATCGTGGATGAATATTGGCAATATCTCAAACTAACCAAGAGAAGGATTTGTACATGATGGGATGATGTATTTATGAAAAACATATTAATCAAACGAGTAATGGAGTAACTCTAAATTCCAATTAAGCTTCAGTATGACTTTTTTGTGAAACCTAGGTTGGTTGAAAGAATTTTAATTTCAAAAAATACCCCATCCAACTCCTATAACAATCAAGGGTCAGGGTTCTACTAGGGATCTTCTAACTTCACCAAAGAAGAGGCACAATGATGTTCAGTTGTGGTCTCATCCAAACGTATACAAATCAAACCTTTTGACCTAAAGAGGGAATAATAGATGCATCAAATCAACCACAATTTATTGGAAATCCGTGTAACTCCTGTTCAAAGAATCAAGAGCATATACTAAAACTGACTAATTGCTACTTGGAAAAGATTGAATGTCGGGCTTTCTTTGTATCATGTTCCGACCATGTATATGATAGAAAAACACTCGTACTTAAGAAATATTAGGAATGTAAATCAAGACGGGGATAATTATTGGAAATATCTCAAAATGACCATGAGATAGATTGCCGTACGAGAGAATGATGCATTTGTGAAGAACCTGTTCCTCAAAGGACTAATGGAGATTCACTAAATTCCAATTAAGCTTCAATATATTGTATCATGAGTGACTTATTTGTGAGAACAAGGTTTGTTGAAAGAATCTTAATTACAAGAAAGACCCCCATCCACCTGCTATAATAATTAAGGGCCCGGGCTTAACTTGAGATCTTCTAACTTCACCAAAGAATAGGCACAATGATGTGCAGTTGTGATCCTACCCAAACATATTCAAATCAACCCTTTTGTCCTAAAGAAGGAAAAATGATAGCATCAAATAAACTACAATCTATCTGAACTCCATTTAACTCTAGTTCAAAGAATCTAGAGCACTGCCAAAAGATAATGTTTGCTAATTGGAAAAGATTGAATGTCGGGCTTCGTTGTATCATGTTTCAACCACTTACTTGATGGAAAATAACTTGTACTAACCAATATAAGATATGGAAATTGAATCGCAGATGAATATTTGTAATATCTCAAACTAACCAAGAGAAGGATTGGTGCATGAGAGGATGATGCATTTATGAAGAACATATTAATCAAATAAGTAATGGAGTAACTCTAAATTCCAATTAAGCTTCAATGTGACTTTTTTTGTGAAATGTAGGATGGTTGAAAGAATTTTAATGGCAAAAAAAACCCCATCCAACAACTATAACAATTAAAGGCATGGGTTCTACTCGGGATCTTCTAACTTCACCAAAGTAGAGGCACAATGATGTACAGTTGTGTTCTCATCCAGACGTATGTAAATAAAAAAATTTGTCCTAAAGAGGGAATAATGGCTGCTTCAAATCAACCACATTCTATTTGTAATCCATGTAACTCGTGTTCAAAGAATCAAGAGAATATACTAAAAGTGAATAATTGCAACATAGAAAAGATTGAATGTCGGGCTTTGTTTGTATCATGTTCCAACAACCTACGTGATGGAAAATACTCATTCTTAATAAATATTAGGAATTGAAATCGAAACGCGGATGAATAATGGAAATATCTCGAACTGACCATGAGATGGATTGGCGTGCGAGGGAATGATGCATTTGTGAAGAACCTATTCCTCTAAGGACTAATGGCAGTCACTAAATTAAAATAAAAATTCAATATAATGTATCATGAGTGACTTATTTATGAAAACAAGATTTGTTGAAAGTATCTTAATGGCAAGAAAGACCCCGTCCATCGGCTATAATAATTAAGGGTGTGGGTTTAACTCGGGATCTTCTAACTTCACCAAAGAATAGGCACAATGATGTGCAGTTGTGGTCCTACCCAAACGTATTCAAATCAAACTTTTTGTCCTATGATGGGAGAATGATAGCATCAAATCAACCACAATCTATCTGAACTCCATGTTACTCTAGTTCAAAGAATCAAGAGCACATGCCAAAAGATAATGATTGCTACTTGGAAAAGATTAAATGAAGGGCTTCATTTATATCATGTTTCAACCACTTATTTAATGGAAAATCACTTGTACTTAAGAAATTTAAGGAATGGAAATCGAACCGCAGATGAATACTTGAAATATCTCGAATGAACCATGAGAAGGATTGGTGCACGAGAGGATGATGCATTTGTGAAGAACCTATTAATCAAACTAGTAATGGAGAATCTCTAAATTCCAATTAAGCTTAAATATTACGTATCAATGAGTGACATTTTTGTGAAACTTAGGTTGGTTGAAAGAATCTTAATGGCAAAAAAGACCCCATCCAACAGCTATAAATATCAATGGCCTGGGTTTTACTCGGGATCTTTTAACTTCACCAAAGAAGAGGCATACTGATGTGTAGTTGTGGTCCCATACATATGTATATAAATCAAACTTTTTTCCCAATGAAGGAATAATGGCTGCATCAAATCAACCACAATCTATCTGAAATACATGTAATTCTTATTCAAAGAAGCGTAAGCATATGCTAAAAGTGACTAATTGCTACTTGGAAAAGGTTGAATGTTGGGCTTTGTTTGTATCATGTTCCAACAATATACATGATGGAAAACAGTCATAATTAAGAAATGTTATCAACGGAAATCAAAACGCGGATGAATATTGAAAATATCTAGAACTGACCATGAGAAGGATTGGTGTGCGAGAGAATGATGCATTTCTGAAGAACCTGTTCCTCAAAGGACTAATGGAGATTCATTAAATTCCAATTAGGCTTCAATATATTGTATCATGAGTGACTTATTTGTGTGAAACCCACGGGTTTACCCATTTTTGACCAATGAGTTGAATGACTTTCAACCCGAGGGTTAAGCGGGTTTCAACTCAACCTGTTTTGACCCGACCAATTTTTTGCCCATCATAAAATGGGTCATACCCATATTTTTAACTACCCATTTTACCCAACCCGTATTTGACCCGTCCGCCCATTTGACACCCCTAATCCTCTACATCTCTATGAGATGTTTTATTTAAATAAAAATAAAATAAAAGGTGCAGACCAGTTTGGGGGATGAAAATTGACAATTTTGATCAAAATTAGGACAGGAAATTCAAAAAAATTTCAATTTCAAATGAGCACCGGGTTTCATACCGATGCTCCAGGGAAAATGTTGTCTCCCACCAAAAATTTATTGGGATAAAAAAATATTCAGCCCAAATTTGAGCAACCGGCACCAGTATCCAAATAAAAGGCACTAGTATAACGTACTGGTGCTAAGTCTACAGACAATCAAACTCTATGTCTCAAATAAGTAACCTTGAGCAACTATGTTTAAGATTTTCGGCACCGGTTTTCCTTCACAGCCGGTTTTTGTACTAGTGCTGTGTACTTAGAAATAATAAATAATTAAAGCAAACTCACACAGCTGACTAAATTTATACAGGCACCGGTATTTGTACTAGTATTGTGCACTTAGAATGTATATAATAATGGTAGAATTTAGTAGAAATGTTTTGAGCACCCACTAAAACAAAGTTGACCTTTTGCGACACATATGCATGTGACCAATATGTAAATGTCGTACATTAACCACACTTATGCCAATGTGCCGTACATTTACGACAATTTTATGTTATTTCTTTGTTATGTCGTCTTCCATGTGACACATATGCGACACTTGCTTTAGTGTCTCAATATTACGATATTTTATTTACAACACTTTACTAAAATCTCACAATTAGCCGACATAATTATTAATTTGTTGCAAATTTATGGCACAATTGTGTCAGTTCATTGTTGTGTCACCTTTCTTGTGACATATATGTGATACTTTCTATAATTCCACAAGTTAACGGCATATTATTACGACACTTAAATCAAATGTCTTATGTAGATGAAACAATAATAAACGTGTCGTAAATTTGTGCAACAACAGCGGCATATTACTAAAATGTCAAAACATTGCGACATTATTTGCTACTTATGAATTTATTTTGTTACAACTTTGTTGAAGGCCTTATATTAAACTAGTAAGTTTGCATCGCATTTCACACAGTAGTTGATGAAAGCATTCATTATATCCTTTAAATATCTAAATTAAACTTCTCTGGAAAAATAAATCATTATTTTTCATGTAGATGATCATATTAAAAGTTTTAAATTCTTATGTTAAAGATTACATTTTCTCTTTACTTATGTATTGTCAATTTTTTATGTTTTAAATTAATCATTTTAAATCATATACTCCCTCTGTTTTTCTATTTATGCCACCATAGGTTCAGGTCCTTCGATTTAGGTGAAAAAAATGAATGGATGAAAATGAAAGTACAAAGTAAAAAGTAGAATGAGTGGATGAAAATGAAAGTAGAAAGTAAAAAGTAGAATGGGTGGATGAAAATGAAAGTAGAAAGTAAAAAGTAGAATGAGTGGATGAAATTAAAAAAATCTTTCCAAAATTGGAAAAAGTGTCAAATTAAAGAAAACATCAATTTATACTAAGTGTGTCATAAATAACGAAACATGGGAGTATACGAAAAAATGAGACTGAAAATGAAAGTAATTGATGTAGTGTTATAATTTTTTGTAATAGTTGAATTTTATTTTTGATAAATACCAATGTAATCATGCCAAAAAAAATAGAATGAAAACGATGGTGATTATTATAGTGATATTGGTTCAAAAGAAAATTATAGTGATACATCCTTCGTTTCTCTATTTTTGTCTCATAGGTTTAGATCCTTGGATTTAAGTAAAGAAAATGATTGGATAAAATTGAGTGTGAAAAGTAAAAATTAGAATGAATGAATGGAATTGAAATATTCTTACCAAAATTGGAAAGTGTGTCATTCAAAAAAATCCTAATTAGGTAAGTATGTCACTAATAGAGAAACAGAGGGAGTATAAGTTTTTGTGATGATTGTTTTTTAGTAAGTACCACTTTAATTAGATTTATTTAAAACTACAATTATATTATTTTTAAAATCTAATTCTTTCAAGTATACATTATAGTTAATATTGAGGAAAAGGAAAACACCTAAAGGGGAAAGGGTGTCAAAGGACGATTCTGCCTCTCCTAAATAAAGGAAAAGGAAGCAACAGAGTGGTGGTTTGTCGACTGCCTTAGGGCTTTCTGAGAAGAAAGTTTGAACTAGCCACTCCTTTTCTAAGCCTCCTCTACGAAGTAATAACTTGTTGACAGAGAGGAGCATTCCTCACATTCTTTCTAAGCTCTTTCCATGAATCAATGGTTGTGGTATGCTCCTGTAGCTGTAACATTATTTTTCTTTTGTTCAAGTACTCTCTTATTGAGATGCCTAACTGATAATGTGTATTTGTGTCTTTTTCTAGCTGATATCATAAGATCGGTGAGAGTTTTCATCTTGTTGGTGAGTAGGTTGCCAAATTTTCCCAGGAAGACAAGTCGTTGATGGAGAAGTACAAAGCTAGTGAGAAGAAGTGCGAAGCTATGAAGATCTCACTTGAATCTGCTGAGAAGCGTGCCCAAGCAGCTGAAGAAGAAATGAATGGGCTCCGTTATGAGCTGGAAAAGAAGCAAACTAAAGACCCTGCTTTTCCTAACTACCCCCAAGTCCTTGATAATAGGATTTTGAAAACAAAGTTTTTTAACCTTTTCAAGGATATTTTTAGTTTTGCTAGCAACATTGGTTGGTGCGAGACTTTTGTGAAGTTTTGTAAGACGAATCCTGGCTTAAAGGTGAAGGTATTGCATTTATTAGTTAAGGGCAAAGCTGTTTTGGAGTAGCAAAAAACTGCACTTAACTCCAAAACCGTTTACGTTCAAGAATTGGCACTATCATTGGGTGTTCGTATCAAGTATATGCTACTTAGCATGAAAGAGTTGGAGCTTGGAAGGAAGAAGACCATAAATGTGTTGCAAGACCATATTCCATAGTTAAAAGGATTTTGTGCTCAATAGAATGGTCTTATTTAGTGACAACAGCTGATCTTGGTTAAAATGCTTGATCAGCAAGAAGTGGTAAAGAATTTTTCCATACATAAAGCATGTGAGAATCATCAAAAAACCGGAACCATTGATTAATAGTGTTCTCTAATTGGAAAATTAATGGATCATCTGAAAAAGAAACAGGATGAATGCGACGACCTTTCTATGTGTTTTGCAGGGTGGCAGAGTAGGTTTGATGAACAGTTTGTTGTAAATACCCACTTGTGTAGTTAGAATAATCGCCTTTGTGCCGAGTGTGTCTTTTTTTACTCATTCGTGCACCATCTTAAACAAGCCCGTGTTGAGTACAAAGATAAATTGAAGTCCCTTTCCGCTGAACCTCATGGTTTCACTACTCGTGGGGATTTAACTATGAATATTGGTGGTCAGAGGATTAATCTATCAGAATCTGTTAGGTTGCCAATTTGTCTGCTAGAGGAAGAGGTACGTAACCTGAAGGCATTGAATAAGAGTTAGTTATCATGATACCGTGGATATGAGTATTCAAATTTATCATTAAGAATTTTGTCCTATAAATGATTATAAAGCATTCTACTCGAAGCATCATGATCGTATGCGGGAAAGCAGTCAAACTCGTCATCCTGCTTACTAGCATATGAAGTGGCGTTATGGTCATATTTTAGCTGAGGAAGAACATCAGCCCGAGCAACCTGCCACTCTGGTGGTTCTTCTTCTAATTGGCCATCACGTGCATCAAGGCGTAGATAACTTATTTTTATTTGATGTAATAATTTACTTCTGTAAACATTCGAAGTGATATTTTCTTATATTTTATGTTATCTTGCGTTTGTTTATGACTATTTTTAAGTGCCATATTTATTCGATATTGATATCATCGTGTTCCAATTTTTTTAAGTTAAGAACGAAGACTGATTGTCATCAATCTAAAAGTTAGTCTGAAGTTTCAAGATCTGTTGTTGTTAAGCTCTAAGTCATGGCAACTTAACTTATGTGTCTTCACAAGTTCTATCTCTTACTTTTGTCCCTGTTTTTGTAGGATCACTTTGTCTTTATAATTATGTTTGCGAGATTTGTAGCTTGCATTGTTGAGGTTGTAAAGCCATATTGTACGAATCCGAAAGATCTATTGGTTGCCTTTGTCACTTTGTTTGCCTGCAATGCAAACCATTTTGCATGATCTATTGCTCGGAAAATTGAGATTGTAAACTTGTGTTGTGTGAAACTGCAAGATATATTACTTTCTTCTGTCGCTGATGTTTTATGCACATGGGACTTTTTGCAAGATCTATAGCTTGCAAAATTGAGATTGTAAATTTTTATTGCGAAGCTGCAAGATTTTTTGCTTGTTTTTCTCGCTATTTGTGTAGGTTGGTGAACCTTTTTACAAGATCTATAATTTGTTAAATTGATCTGGTAACTTCAATTATGCGAAATTGTAAGATTTATTGCTTTCTTTTGTCATGATTGTGAAAATTTACCTGTTCGCGATTATAAGAAATGATATTTTATTTTCTTTGCGATGTGCTATAGTAGCCTACTATTTATTGATGTTACTATGGATTTTGTATATAATATAAGTAAAGAATAATATGGGTAATTTTCCCCATATGAAGCTTTCTGATATTTATAATGTACGGTCGAGACGATATTGTAAGGGAAACTAAACAATGGTACTAACAACGAAAACAGTGCAACTGTTAATATCTTGGCTCCCATAAAACATAAATTTTCATGTCTCCTACTGAAGATCTAAACGTAGAACTTCCTTAGGTTGATCACATGCCAAGTGTTTGGTAGCTGCTACCATCCAATCTTTCTACCTCATAACAGTTGGATTCATGTGCTTTCGCTACCTTTTGCAGGCCTTCCCACTTTGGGCTTAGTTTTCCTTTTTCCTCTGTCATACTTGCTTCATTATTTAGCACCAACGGATCACCAATTCGAAATTATGTGTTCTTCACTTTCTCATTATACGCTCTGGCCATATTCTCTTTGTACTTTTCCTCTGTGATTGTTGCACCCGGTCTTTTCTCCTCAAGTTCATCCAAATCTAATCTCATCGTTTTGGGATTATTGCCTTCATTGTATTTTCCACCCAAAGGCTTGAGTTTTCGACTTCAACCAGTATTACTGCCTCATGACCGTAGACTAGGTTGTACGACATTTCTCTAGTTGGTTCTCGTTCCGTGTTCTGTATGACCATAGCATGTTGGGTATCTCATCTACCTATCCAGTTTACTTCCCCTCCATTTTCTTTTAAATTTGCTGGACTGTTGTTCTGTTGGTTACCTCCACTTTTCCATTAACCCTGGAATGAGTTACATACGCAAGTTTCTACAAAATCCCTAACTTCGAGCATCATTCAGTAAAGATACCACTTGTGAACCGGTTACCTTTATCCATGACAATGGTTTCTGGCACCGTAAAATGACAAACTATGTTCTACCGAACAAACTTTCTTGTTACTTTTGTTGTGACTCTTCCCGATGGCTTCGCTTTTACCAACTTCTTCAAGTAATCAATTGTTGTGATTAGAAATTTTGCATTACCGGATCCTTGGGGGAAAGGTCCAACTAAGTTGATTTCCCATTTGTCAAATAGCCAGGCTCCATGTATCCCTGTTAAAGCTGCATGTGGCTTATGCAATATCGGAGCGTTAATTTGGCAGGTTTTACACTTTAGCATGAAGTCATGTGTACCATTAAACATGGTTGGCCAATAGTATCCTGCTTGAATTATCTTCTTCACAATTGTTCAAGATCCTTGATGCGTTTTACATAATCCTTCACGAATTTCTTTCATGATTTTGCTTGTTTACAATGGTCCCATACACTTCATCCATGGACATAAAAAACTATTTTGTATGAGATTCCCTTCTCATAAACATAGTTGTGAGATTGCAATTCCAAATTTTTGCTGGCAATTTTTCCATTAAAAATTAATCTTTCAACGGTGTAATCCAATTTGTTTCTTCTGTCTAGACCATTGGTACAATTGTTATAACTGTACATCTAACTGGTATGACTTCGACTTTCAAATTCTTCTACCTCTTCAACAAATCAAATCCAGCTGTCGCCAATTTACTTACGACATCTGCATTTGTATTTTCACTTATCGCTACATGTTGAATGTCGGAGTATTCAAGTTGACCTATGAGCTGGCAAACCTTTCTTAAATACTTTATAAACTGCTCCTCTAGCACCTCAAAATCTCCCCGCACTTGCTGGACTACTATCTGTGAATTGCTAAAGCATTTGACCTTCATCGTGATTTTAAAGTCTAACCCGCGTATTAGTGTTTCATATTCAGCTTGGTTGTTGGTGAGTGGGAAGTCAAAACAAAACAAATATCTGTATTCTTCCTAGTCTAATTTACCTATAGCAATTCAGAGCTTTCTTTACTAGATTCTCCATCAACGAACAATTTCCATGGGATGTCCATCCACTTTGATTTACCTTTATTGATTCCAAGATTTTCTCGTTTACTTCCCTTATGGCCATATGTGCTTGTCATTTCGCGATGAAATCTTCTAAGGTTGGATCTAATATTGCCCAAATCAAGAGACCATTCAGTCATTCTGCTGGACAATTCTTTTTGGCTTAAAATATTCTTGATTGGGTAGTTAGTATACACAATGATGCTTTGGCTTTGAAAATAGGTTCACAATCTCCTTGTTGAGTATACTAATGCGAGAGTTAACCTTTCAATTGGCAAGTACGCCCTCTCTCCACTCTACAGTATTCTACTGATGTGGTACACTGGCACATTTCTTTGTCCCTCTTGATTCACCAAAATTGAACTTACTGCTTTTCTTGAAATTTCCAGGTACAAATATAGGATTTCTCCAAAGATTGGTGACTTCACTGCTGGCAACGCTTGGAGCTATTTCTTTAATGACTTATACACTTTTTGACTTTCCTCATTCCAGCTAAACTTTGTGACCTTTTTAAGAATTTCCAAGATAACGAAATTTTTAGCAGCCTTCGAAACGAATCTGCTAAGTGATGCTAGTGATCCCATTAACACTTAAACTTCCTTGACTGTTCGTGGTTGAGGAAGGTCTACTATTGCTTGTATCCTTTCTGGTTTAGCTTTATTTCCTTTGGAGGATACATTATATCCCAAAAAAATTCTTGCGCCTACTCAAATTATGCATTTCTTGAGGTAGAGTTTCATACTAATCGCACTTAGCGTATCCAAGGTCTCTTTCAAGTCTTGCGTGAAGTGGAAAACACTTTTTTTAATAACCATGTAATCAACATATGCTTAAAAATTTCATCCTATCTGATTGTAAAATTCACTGTTGACTACTCTCTGAAATGTTGCTCCGACATTATTTAGGCAGAATGGCATCTTCTCGTAGCAAACCACTCTGATGTTTATTGTGAAAGTTGTCTGATGTTTTCACATTATGTGGTGAATTTGAGATTTTGTGTACTCATTTTGCTATGCTTTTGTGCTTTAGATACTCCATTTTCCTTGAAATTCTATTAAGAGAGTTGAGGGCAACTTTTGCGTTCTTATCACTTTTCTAAAGATTTTTGTGAGACAAGGTAATAATTCAAAGATTTGAAGACCATTAAGACTACTTTTTAAGACAATGAAGACTAGGATAACTTGAATTTTTGAAGAAGAAATGGCTATATTTAGACCAGAAGAAGAAAATGTTGAAGAGCAGCTTACTCTTTTTGTCGCGACTCGCTACGCATGTGTTGCGAGTTGTGACAGGTCGCTGTCTAGATATACATACTTCTTTGAATTTTTGTACTATGAATACCATCTTGTGAGCACGGGATTTATGAAAACTTCCAGCTTTATTTGTTCGTGAGTCGCAACAAGCCTGTCTCAAACAAAAATCAGAACTAGTTTCTAAAAATATGAAATTAACGGTAACGAGCCTGTCGTAACGAGCATGTCACAAAGAGCCTATCACGAGTTATGCTAGCCATGTCGCGAGCGCAGCAAAAATCAGGAAGAATGTGAAAAAAATTCCAACTCCAAGTTCAATTTGGTCGCGAATCGAGACATTTCCATCGTGCTTGCGACCAAAATCAAAAGTTTTGGACAAAATATCAACTCCCAGGTCTATAGTTTTATGAGTTGTGATGGACCTATCGTGAGTCGTGATGGAATATCATTACTTGCAATAGACTATAGCGAGTTGAAATGTTCTTGTCTCGATCGCGATGAAAATCATAACCAATTTATCGTGACTCTAGACAGGTCTGTCGCGAGCGCGATGTCCTTTTAACTTATGAGAGTCCGTTGACTTATTCTTGGTGACTTGTGACAGTCCCAGCGTGAGTCGCGACACTGAAGCTAAAAAAAGGAAGAACCCAATTTTTTTTAGCCAACCCTCTCAACTCTGCCGCTCCTCCACCATAACCACCACACCTCCGCCAATCTCCCGCCAAATCCAGCTGAAAATCATAATTTAAACTTGATGATATCATTGCCATATCAACCCCCAATCAATTTCTATTCCATTTCGCCCAAAAATCCTCCAAGAACTAAAAACCCAAACATTTTGGGATTTCGAATTTGCAAGTAATTAGAGTTAGAAATTCTTCCAGAATTCATCACCCTAGACATCTAATTGGTACATTCATTCATTTATTTTCCCTTAAATTGTGATATTGGTTGGATTTTGATTTTTGTGAACATGTCAATTAATGGAAATTGTTGGATTGTGGATGAAATGTTGTATTATGGATTTGGAAATGTTCATATTATTTTTATAATTTCATTTTGGTGAGAACTAGTAGGACTTGATTATGCTAGTTTGGTTTTGCCATTGGATAGTGAAATTATTGGATTTTATGGCTATGATGGTCTTGTGGTTATTTTGTGGCTATGGTTTGTTCTTTTGGTGGATATGTTGCCTATGATCTTCTTTGGATAGATACTTCAGACATTGTTGACATTAGCTAATTCACCTATGTTTGTGCTTCTAAGAAATTACTTATAGGCTATATGTTGAGCTAGATTTGTGACATAGAAGTGAATACTATGTGTGTTAGCTATATGTAGATCTCGAATTGTTCGAAATTACAATGCTTGTCCTAAATTGCTGGAATAGAACATAATTGTGGCATACTCTATTTAGCAATGCATATGGATTGAATTTTACGTGTGTGGACTATAAGTATTCTTGCAACTTTGTAGTAGCTTTTTTATGATTCTAGTGTGTCAACTATGTTATTTTAACTATGATAGCTAATTTCTATAATGATGCTTGAATTTTTATCAATGTGTGTTACATATTATGGGGAAATAATATCCTAGTGATGATTGCATGATTTTTGTCCATTATATCCTTGTGAATTTGACATTGTTTGCTATGTTTCTAGACATGCCTCCGAAGAGACATAGACCCACTCGAGTTGCAAGCGCATCCGCTCTAGCTCTGCCTCCTTCATTATTAGCAGAGCCAGCACCATCACCTTCCCCGAATAGATTTATAGGTTGGCGTAAGATCACTGGCACTTATGTTGATAGATGGGATATGTTACCCTCAAGGAAGATCCAAGAGACATGTTTCGCAGATGAGAGCATGTTGGAGGTACTTCAGCTGAAGGATCCGGTCCTATGCCTCCTCGATAAAAGGAGGTATTGGAGGTTTCTTGTCACGAGGTGCATCCACCTACCAGAGATACACCTTGGAGTTCTTGTCCACGGTGAGGGCATATATTGAGAGGGATGGAGTTCCCTACAAGAGGTTCATTTGGTTTCATCTAAATGAACAATTCATTGAGATGAGCCTCTCGAAGATTGAGGAGGCATTTGGTTAGGACGGAGCAAAGATCTAGGCGAGGTGCGATCCGAATAGACATATCATCACCACTGAGGAGAACTTCTTATTCTTGCACACCATGACCAAGAAGGTGCAAAATGTGAGGGACAAGAACAATGGGATCATCTATTTAGCCCTTCCATATGTACATCGCCTGTTCTCCACCACTTTGTTCTGTCGCGCTGAGGCAACGAATGTGCCGAATATTGAGATTCACTTCTTATGGGAGTTGACGAGTGAGGGGAAGGGATTTGGAAGATGGGCTAATTTGTGGGTCACAAATGTTCTTGAAATTGAAAAATAGGATAAGGGAGAGATATCGGTAGGGGTTATGATCACCCTCCTTGCGGAGCGGTTTCACATCGCCACTTTTGAGATCCTCCAGTGACTTGGTAGGGGGGAGTCTTATCGTATCACATTGGCCAGGATGGAAAACTTCCACCTAATCAATGCCATAGATCCAAGGGTGTTTCATTGGTTGTATGGGGATGGAGGTGTCACATTCATGAAGCTTCCACAACCCCAGCTTACGAAACTGGAGATGGACACCCCAGTGACTGAGTTGGCGATCAAGCCAGATGTTGAGTGCAAGCATAGTTTTATGTGGGAGCTTCATAGCCTTCTCGTATAGATTAACGAAGGCGCTCTTACCTCTACCTAGGATCTGACACAAGATAAACCGCATTCACCACCTCCTTCCCCACAACAACAGCAGCCTGATCCCATGCAAGATAATCGAAGCAACCACAACCAGTTCCAGCACCTGCCTCAAGGTTTCTACTCACGACTGCACAATATGATACATGTGCACAACCTATATATGTCAGAGAACCTTTTGGATATGGATGAGGAGATTGATTAGCTTGCATCAAGATTATCGTACATGCAGTCACACTCTGGTGGTACCCTGGGACCAAATCCTGGGACTGGAAGGCGGAGAGAGAGGCTTAAGAGGAATGAGAAGTGGAGGGCTCTATATCCGCGGCACTACGGAGATGGCGGTTCATCCTCACCACAGTGATTGTGAGCATATTTTACTTTTCTACTCCCCTACTTTGATTTGTATTGTCTTTTGCCCTGTTTTGTCAACAATGAGGGCAATGTAGTGTTTAAGTGTGGGGAGAGGATTTATAATTTACTGCTTTCTTTTGGGATGATTTAGACTTGGATATTCTAAATATTTTTGTTGGTTTTGGGATGTTGATTTTGATGCATCTGGATGTTATTGTGCCTTTGACATGCATAAACTTTTTGGCTATTTTGGATTTGAAAAACATGGAGAAATATAAAAAATAAAAAATATTTTTTAAAAAAATAAAATGAAAAATAACACAAATAAAAGTAAAAAAGGAAACCCGCTAAGTTGAAAACCCAGGAGGGAATTTTAGGCAACTTGGGGGCCCGGATAGGTTGAAAACCCGAAAGGGCAGCTTAGGAAAAAATGAGAGGCTACATTTGTGGGCTAGATGTGAGCCAAAAGAAAAATGATGTGTTGCAAGGATGAAAACCTGAAAGCGCTCCTAGGCAAAATGAAAGAAAGAGGAAAAAGATGTATTATAATTTACTCATTTTCCAGCTTTGGAGTCATAAGGTTGTGGTTGACACAGGGATGGATCGGTAGCCGAACATCATGAGCCTTCTTGGAATTGAGTAATTTAGCGGGGAAAACAAAGTAAGGTATGAAATTCTGGATTCTTAGTATACTTAAATTTTGGGCTGATATAGGTATGAAGTGAAGCTTATATTTGAACATTTGACAATGTTTTGACTTCACTTGATCCACTGGATTTTGGGAATATCAATTCGGGATTCGAAAATGTTTCTATGGGAAATTACGAATTTATAAGTGGTATATTTGGGTAGATTTAGGAATGGGGATGTGTATGATAAAAGTATCATTTCATCTTTGGTTTTGGGACTTCGGATATTGAGAGTTTTTTGAGCCTTTGATTGGGGGAATATTAGCATTCGGATGGGGGACATGTGAACTTCTTTGTGTTCTTAATCTTTTCTTACTCGATGACGAGTACGATTCAACTGTGGGAATGTTTGATGTGTCCATATTATATGGTGATTTTGGGATCTTTTTTACTCATTTGGGTATGTTTTTGTGCTTTATATACTCCATTTTTACCTTTAAATTCTATTAGAAAAGTGAAGTGAAACTTTTGCGCTCTTATCACTTTTCGAAGGAATTTTGTGAGACAAGGTAATAATTCAAAGATTTGAAGTCCATGAAGACTACTTTTGAAGACAATGAAGACTTGAAGATGTGAAAAAGAGATAGCTACACTTAGACAAGAAGAAGAAAACATTGAAGAGTGGCTTACTCTGTCTATCGCAAGTCGCGATGCATGTGTCGCGTGTCGCGATAGGTCGCTGCCCATATCTACTTTTTGACTTTTTTTGCTATAAATACTATCTTATCCTATCTCCTCCACACAAATTTTCCAGCCCGATTCTGCAGCTCTAAAACCCTAGTTTTCTATCATTTTCATCTTTGTTCCATCTTGATTTTATGTTTGATTTTCTATTGTTGTTTAGTATGAATTCTAGTAGTTAAATTTAGTCATGAGGGCAATTGTTAAGGCTTCGAAGCCAATGTCTTGAGAACCATATATGAGCTATTTAATTCTTTGCTATTGTGCATATATTTTGCTTTGAATGTTTGTTGTTGAATGCATTAATGGTGTTGGAAGTTTGAGTGTGTGAATTACTTGTATGATTGCTTATTAGTGTTGGGAGAAAGTAGCTAGTTTTCCCCTCTTTTGATATGGAATCCAAGAGCATGAATTAGATCTTCTAATATGGTGATGATTGGATAAATGCTAGATGAATGTGATAATGTCGAGTTCTTCGTCATGTTTTTGTGTGTGTAGAAAATAGGAGATGTTTATGAATGTTTAACGTTCTTGAATAATCTTGTGTAAATGCATGAAATCGTTCAATGCTTAGACATGGTGTAGTGTTTATAAGTGTTATCAAACTTGTTGATTCTTCGTACTTAATGTCATTAATGGGATACTTTTAGGCGTTGATAGACTAAAGGAGTCATTAGTGAGGTCTAACAAGGGATGTCAAACTCACTCTTATAAGCTACTATCAAATATGGATAGAAGATTTATCTTCACAACAAGTAGTGAAATTATTGAGTAGATTGTGTGTTGAAGGATAGTTAAGAGGCTTGGAAGTGGAAATCAGTTGCGCCCAAGGTCTCGTAACTTGTGTTTAATCTCTTCTTAGTCGATTATTGCATATTTAGTAGATTTACATTGCTTCTTAGTTAACTTGTCTTTAAATTCATAACTTAGAAAAACCCAAACCAAAAACCCCCCTCTTTACATGATTATATATATGTATGTATATCTATATCTAGTATAGTATTTACCCTCATGTGAGCAAACCTTAAGGAAAATAACTTTTCTTCGTTGAAGACCCCAATTTGTCATTATCTACTTAGTTGTAGTTAGGAAGCATTTATGGCTTATATATTGTATTTTTGAGAGGTAGGGCGATGACCTCCCACTTCATTTTCCGCATCTTCTGGGTTTATTAGTATTTGTTGGTATCCTTCATAGGCATCAAAGAATGCTAGGACTTCGTATCCTGATATCGCTTCCGCAAACTGGTCAATTTTTGGAAAAAGATAGCAATCTTTTGGGCATGCCTTGTTTAGATCAATGAAGTCTTTGCACATCCTCCATCTTGCATCCATTTTTTATACAATCACTGGGTGTGCTAACCATTTCGAGTGAATTACTTACTTCATAATACCAGCATGAAGCAATGCTCTAACTTTATCTTCTAACGCCTTCTCTCTATCACTAGAAAAGCTTCTTTTCTTTTGCTTGACTGGCTTGATCAAATCATTATTATTCAGAGAATGGGTAGTAATTTAAGGATTGACTCTTCCCATGTTCTCTACAGTCCATGTGAATGTATCTTTGTGACTTCGTAGGATTTCTGTAACCTTGGTTGAAGATATTTTCCAGTCTTGACGCAGTTTGAAGTAGTGTCTTCGTCATCCAAAATAAAAATTTATGTCTCTTCTCTGAGATCTACTTCTGGTTCCGATTGCTTGAGTAAGACATTGTCATATATGGTGCTGACCATTTTGGTTTGTTCTGCATTTCTTCTTGATTTCATTGTGATAACCATGCACTACCTAATTATTTGCTTACTTCCCCTTATCATTGCACTTCCTGATGGAGTTACGAACTTCATCACCATGTGATACGGGGACCATATCACTTTTTTCTTATTAATCCAGGGCCTACCGATGATGGATTTAAATGGACTTTGTGCATCCATGAAAACAAACTCGCATATGATGGTGCAATTATTGACATTTTCATCGATGGTACCAGGCAGTTGTATGTTACCCAAAGGTGTTTCCGTTCGTCCTCTAAAGTTTACGAGAGACGATGTAAACTTATTCAAATTAGTTCGTTTGAATCCCAATTTTTCAAAGAAGTTTAAAAATAGGATTTTGTGGTTGCTCCAGTAATCCACAAATACTCTATGAACTGTGGCATTTCCAATCTTAGTGGTGTTATCATCGTCTTTCACTATATCCCTTAACCTTTCTTCGTAATTAACACTCTCATGCCTCTAACTTTAATTTTTATTTCTTTTCGAGGATTTTGGTTTGATGGTGGTTAAGAAATGGTTGTACACATGCTCTCTATTTTATTCTAAGAAAGTTGTGAAAGCTCGTCTCTCCTTTTCTTGATCTGCATTAGGAGATTCAGCTTCTTTTTCATCATCCTCCGTATTTTCTTCATTGTATTCCCGTTATAGACTGGGAACATGCTCTTGATCTTGACTGGAATGAATTCTATTATTGGGCCTAGCTGTTCGTTCTTATGTATGGTGATTCCGGCTTCTCTCGCTTCTGGTGAAAACCTTGTTACCCTAAGGAGAATGTAGGACTTTGAAAACTAAATTCTCATCCTCATAAACATAGCCAATTATGTGTTATTCACAGTCAAGATAGATGAACGATATTCACCGTTTGGTCATTATGAGCCTACGAGAAATATCCCGGAAGTGATTCCGAGGAAAGAGATCGAATGATCGAGTCAGTTGCTTCCTTAAGTGAATCGTTATTTCTTAGTTTAGTGTCACTTACCTCAGCAAGTATTGTTGTTCTTGTATTTATAGCAGACTGTAGTCATGGCTCTGCATTGCTAGGATTTAAGATCGTCGGCTGCATCGTGGTTACTATAAACTTGGTTTTTGGCTGAGTCCTTATCGTGGTTCCATGTTTCTTGGTTTTTGGCTTTGTCCTTTTAGACATGATCCCACTTTTCTCGGTTCCAGGCTAAGTGTTCTTGGGCGTTACCCTATGTTCATTTGTTCAAGCTAAACCTTAGGCCGAACCCTAAGGCCAACAATTTGTAGTCCATGCGCTAGGTATACACCATATTACATTTCTTATTTTAAAATATGAATCTTTGAAATTGATGAAATTTTTCTGTGCAGCTATCAAGTCCTAAACATTCTGGATCGATCGGCTCCTACCGTTTCTCTAAGTAACAATTCACACATGACAGGCTACTGAAACCAGTACTTCTCGTTAACATCCAACGCTTGTACTATATTTAAATAATTTCTAGTTTCCCTAATTTTGTAGCCATTAAATAATTTCAAATTAGCAACAAGTTCGCATTCATGACTTATGCTAACATGGAAAAATACATCATATACTGCAACCAGCTTCTAAAGAGTATGCAACAGTCGGTAAAAGTGGTCCTGTTTCTGAAGTTTTGACCGTCGACATTTTGAAAAAAACCCATCATAGTGCATTGTTTAGCGTTACTATGGTGGTGTTCGGGAATAATTTTGGCAACTCCCGAGCAATGGATTGATTATCAAACTCACAGATAGATGTTTGGATGGGGTAAGTTATACTTTTTCACATTGACTGTATTTATTTATACCATAATTTTTTTCAAATATTAACAAAAAAAATCTTTTTCAAGGCACCTCTGGGACCAAGTGTTCGAAACCAACAAGAGTCGCATTTTGTTTGTTCTGTACTGTATGGGAAGCTATGCAGTGGAAATCTTGGAAGCAGAATCAAAGGTCATGCTCAAGACATTCTGGAAACCGTGCTTGTCACTGATGCCGTGGTTTATGTGGTGACATATATTAAAATGTAAGTGAAAATTTTCAATTTTCTTCAATTTAAAAAATATTCGCCGCTGACAATTTCAATTATGTGCTACTTTCTCTATAGTTGGTACTCAATACTTATTCTTCCTACTAAGGAGGAAGTCTTTACCCTTTACTCGATGACTAGAGAAATCAAACCACACAACATTAATGAAATAAAATTATTGCCAGGTACTTCATTCCTTGCGTCATACTTATTTTAAAGTGTACAACTGTGAGTTAGCTAACCATTAATTTTTTGTAAACATTACTAGGATTGCATGTGAATATCAAAAGGAGAATATGAAGATGGAAATGAAAATGTCTCTAGATTACACATGAAATATCACAAACATTGATGTAAATCATTCAATCCAAAACTTCCTTAATTTCCTCCATTATTTAATACAATTACTTTTAACTTAATTTTTTCATTTACATTACTGACGTCATGAGAATGGCTGGGAATGAGGATACTACGTCCTTATCTTCAAGGAAGAGTTTGTTCAACACTACTTCTACGGATCTTTTAGAGGTAGGTCGAAAAATTAAAAATTTGAAATATTTTCTTCTTACTTAAAAAATGTTTTCATGTAATTAATCATTGGGTCATTTTGTACGCAACAGATATTTCCACCAAGAAAATGAGCATACAATGGCAGGGAGATAACATCTGTAACTAAGCGATGGTGTCACGTTTGGGTGGAAATATATTCCAAACTGTGCAGGACTTCTAAAGACCTCGAGCTTTTTAATGAAGTAGAGAAAAGGATTTTTTTAGAAATTATTACATGTTTTCTAAAATTTTCTAGTGGATGGTTTATGTTATTTTGGACATGTTTACTTTTTAATTCATTCATTCCTTCTTTCTTAGCATTAAATCTTGTTAGCTGTGATATTTCCCTAGTTTTGATTCGGATGGACCAGGAAAAATTAAAATAGGTCATTGTAAATTAAAAACAAAACCAGCAGCTATTTTTCATATTAAATACCGATGCTGAAAATTTTACATCCTAATCATAACAATCACCAATATTCATTTCATTCTAGTACTAGAATATTCAGATCCTTTAAATCCCAAGCACCGGAATTTCGAACAGTAACCGATGCTAAGTAGAACTGGTGCTCAAACAATAGGGAACCGGTAACATTGAACCAGTGCTGATATCTATCTATAAGCAGCAGTTGCTTTCTTCCAGTACTGTTTATGGGAACCAGCACCACTACAATACTATGGGAACCAGTAATAATAGCCGGTGCTGAAAATCATTAATCAACACGGATTTGGTAAATCAGTGACTTTGTAACTAAGTTTCAGCACCCCCATACTTAGACACCAGTATTTTGGGGGCCCAAAATGCCGGTGCTATAGAGGTTGTGTCTGCAGTTGTGATGTGTATATGCTATTATCCACACTTGTATGCATAAAACCTAAGGAAAATCCCTCTTCTTCGTGGAACCTTGATTTTCCACCATCTACTTAGTTTTACTTAGGAAGCATTTAGGGCAATAAATTGTATATTTGATAGGTATGTCGATGACCTCCCAAACCTTAATATGAGCTTCTCTGTGTAGAAGCTCTAATTGACCCCTCTAAAAAAAGGTGTGCCACGTTATATTGATGCTTTAAT
Source organism: Rubia tinctorum (assembly GCA_032355605.1). Lineage (NCBI taxonomy): Eukaryota > Viridiplantae > Streptophyta > Magnoliopsida > Gentianales > Rubiaceae > Rubia > Rubia tinctorum. The sequence goes on along the minus strand of JAULKM010172425.1, from coordinate 2,118 downwards.
ACGACCCTTGCATTGGAGATATTTTTCTGTGTTGAAGGTCTATCAATATGACATAACAAGTGACTTTTAATGAAGTGGTCCTGCATTGGAGATTCTAGACATGCATGGATCACTTCATTAAAGGCCACTTGTCATGTCATACTGATAAACTCTCAACCCACAAATTCATCATTTCTAATATAAGAGTAAGTACAAACATCAATCATATGTGGCACACTTTTCTTCAGAGGGGGGTAAAGTAGAGTTTCCATTCGTAGAAAGTTATATCGAGAACTCCACTTATGTACCCAAAAAAAATAATGGGGATCATTAATATCCATGAACCCTACAAAAATTATCCATTCAATGACTGACATGTTATATTGAAACTATCATTGTGACGGTACCATTGGGGATGAAAATTCAAATTAGACTATCAATAAGTTTATTTTATCTACAATGTATAAAATTTCTAATAAATCATTTCCAATTTTTGGGAATTGCATCTTCTTCGCTTAATGTTATTGTCTCATCCGGACAAAGTCTTTTATCCATAGGCCCTTGCGGTGGAGAGTATATCTAGCTAGGGCTTTCCAAACATTGTTAGACAAAGATTCAGTTAATCCATAGATTGATAGGATTACTTTTTCTGGGGCATCATTCGCCAAGTCCTCTTCATAATCCACCGTTGCATTCATCTATGATTCTTACTATGTGTATTCGCCTTGCTTTGGTTTTTTTCCATGGAGTTTCCTTCTTTGTTGGCTTCGCTGTAGCGGTTTCCTCCATCTTCCTTTCTGTATTGGCTCAAATAACCATTTCTCAAATTCTCCTCTATTTGCCTTCTCAAGTATCTACAGTATTCAATGTCATTTTCATGGTCATTCTAGAAGGCACAATAGTATTACCTAGACCTCTTTTCTGGTGGTGATATCATTGCCATAGGTTAGCGAAACAACTCTTTGTTCACTTGCCAAATCTCCTTTCGCAACTTTGTGAAAGGAGTTTCTGTAAATGTTGTCATTTGCACCCCTGATTCTTTTCCTTTGAAAAGAAAATTTCCTTTCCCTCTCTTGACAAAACCTCTCTGTGGATCTTCCATAATCCTTTTTCACCTTGCTTGCGCTTTATCGTCCGGTTGTTTGCTTCTTTAGTTCTCACATACTTTTCAATCATTTCTTCCAATTCTCTTGGGTTTTCAGGCATGGTTTTTGTGATTTCCTTGTAAAATTCTCCTAGTCACATGCCATCTGTAAATGCACTTAAAGATGACTGGAAAGGCAGATCGTGGGGTTGAAAACTTTCGGTGACAAACCTATTGTGGTTATCTATGAGTCTTTCATCATTTCACTGGCCCTCTTCTCCTATTGTGTTAGACAGAGATTCTCTTGATCGATTGATAGGATTACTTTTTCTGGGGCATTACCAATTTTTGGGTTTATATATATAAATACATAATCTGAAAAAATAAAATGTTCAATTTTTTAATAAAATGATAGAATACTTTTGATAGAAATATGTATACATATTATTTATTTATTTATTTATTTGTGAAAAAGTATTATTTTAAACCGACTAACTATTAAATGAGGATATTTTATAATTAGTGACACTAATAAGGTCATTTAATATTTACTTTTATTTATTGCAATGAGATACATATAGTGATGATAAAATTTTAAAATGAATCTCAATATATAAATAATTAGTATTTAATAATTTGACAGGAATAATATAAAAATAATCAATTTTTATTGTATTCAATATTTATCGGTTTCTTACTAAATTAATTATTTTACTTCATAACTCATATAAATTTCCTTAATTGACTAAACTTTGAAATTTTAAATAAAACTTATTCTCAATATATTAATTAATGATATCGCGCAACTATGAATGATACTTCACAATTTTTAAAATAAATTTTTTAGTTTATTTGCTTCAATAAGTTCCTTAATATGATCTCTAAAAAGAATATTCCTTCATATTCTTTATGAAATATTAACCTTTAACATTTCTAATCTTTTATTATGTTCATGATGAGACGTCAAATGCATGTGTATTCTGAAGCATTTAACATCTCTTTTGTTATCTTTTTGTTGTAAGATTGCTAGATTTAGCTAGGTTTACACCATAAGG
>JAULKM010172414.1:0-15588 GCA_032355605.1 Rubia tinctorum | reverse complement strand
ATGATTTGACAAGTTTACAAACCTTATGCTCATTTCCAGGCATGACAAACCCTTCAGGTTGTTTCATGTAAACCTCCCCTTCTCGGTCTCCATTCAAAAATGCAGTTTTGACATCCATTTGATGGATCACTAGATTGTTAATAGCCGCTAATGCAATCAACAGCCTAATAGTAGAGATCCGAGCTACTGGGGCATATGTATCGAAATTATCAATACCTTCCATTTTCCTAAAGCCTTGCATAACTAATCTAGTTTTATACTTGTCAATAGAGCCATCGACTTTCATATTCCTTTTGAAAATCCACTTGCAACCCAATAGTTTACAACCACGCGGGAGATCAGAAAGAACCCACGTATTATTACCAATGATGGAATCCATCTCATCATTTATCGCTTCTTTCCAGAAGCAACATCTCTAGACTTCATAGCCTCACTAAATGTCTTAGGATCCTCCTCAATACGATAGCAATACGAATATTGATAACCTATCTTATCTCTTGATCCCTCAACCAAATAAATTTGGAAATCAGGACCGAAAGACTTCTCAATCCTACCTCTCTTGGTCCTTCGAAGCTCAGATGACTTGATTTGAAGAGATATTTCATCTACCTCCATAGTCCTACTTGAAGTAGGAACTAAATACCTTGGCCTTGGCCCTGATGAAAATCGATTTTCATCAAAGATAGCATATGTTGATTCAATTACGGTGTGAATCAAAATAAAATCATTAGGTTCTGTAATATAGAACCTATAAGCCTTGGAATGCATAGAATATTCAATAAAGATGCAATCAATACCTCATTCCCCCAATGTTTTTCTTTTGGGGTTGGGAAGTCTAACAACTGCCCGAAAACCCCAAAATCAAAGATAATTCAAGTTTGGTTTGTTTTTATACCAAAGCTCATATGGAGTGATCTTGTTCCGTTTATTAGGAACCCTATTTAATGAATAGCAAGTCGTTAACATGACTTCACCCCAAAACCCGTCACTCAATCTTGAGTAGGATAACATGGAATTAACCATTTCTTTAGGACCATATTTTTCCTTTCTACCACACCATTTTGTTGCGGTGTATATGGAGCGGTAACCTCATGAATGATGCCACAAGACTCAAAAAATGCAGGATCATAATATTCACCTCATCTATCAGTGCGTAACTTTTTAATCAAAGTTGATTTTTGCAATTCAACATCATTTTTATAATTCTTAAATTTCTCAATTGCTTCATGTTTGGAATGCAATAAATAAATGTAGCAAAATCTTGAATAATCATCAATGAATGTTATTAAGTACTTTTTACTCCCCAAAGATGGTATAGCATGCAAGTCACACAAGTCACTATGTATGAGTTCTAGCAATTTTGAAGTTCTTTCAACACTTTTAAATGGTTGCCTAACAATTTTATTCAACATGCAAATCTTACATTTTTGTACATTTATATCAAAGGCAGGAATCAAACTATCTTTAGACACATCAAGAATACACTTGTAATGAACATGTCCTAATCTAGCATGTCATAAAGATGGTAAATCAACATTAGAGCAGACCATGTAAATAAAACCACACATATTATTTATAATGAGCATAAACATTTCATTACAATAATATCTGAATCTTACAAACACACCAAACTTCGATAGGATAAACTTATTAGATTCATACACTTGTTTATAGCCACACATAGATAAAATACTACCAGAAACTAAGTTCTTTATAATTCCAGGTACATGCAGAACTTATTTTAGATGAAGATTTTCCTATAACTAAATTCCTACACAACATCTCCTCGACCAAGAATAGTGGCGGTAGATTCGTTTCCCATATGAATAATGGAACCATCGTTAGCCGGTTCATATGATTTGAACTACTTAAGGTCCTTGCAAACATGTTTGGTCACCAGAATCTATCCACCAAGCAAATTCATCATCATGTACATAAAATGCTTCAGAAATTAATGGTACATAATTCTCAACCGAATATAAACCATAATTAACCAGGAATTTCATATAGGGGGTGTTGTAGAATTTTCAAAGAAACAATTAGTGTCTTGGCTTTTGGGAGAAGTAGGAGTAAATTTATAAAAATGATTACCAGTAAATGTCATGTGATTGTTGAAGAAACTTGGATATCGATTTGAGTCGCGTTAACATACGCTTTCCTTAAAAAGTAATTCGACTCAATTACTGCCTTGAGTTACATAAATTCTCTCCGAGGATAAAACAATTGAAATGCCCTCTTGATCTAGGCTTGAAACAAGAGAAAGGTTTTGAGTGTTTTGGTTACTGAGTAAATATGAGAAAATTATAAATTTTCACTTACTTTTCTGTGCATGCATACACATGTTTATATAGGAGATGTTCCAAGAAGATGCTACTCATCGTAGAATCTGTGGGTTATAGGTGACTACGCTTACGATGCACCATTCTGATATAATTCTAATACAACCCATCTTTCCACATGAATGATTACATTTTCCACATCCAATGTACATTAGTTATCAGAAATGAATTCTGAAACAACACATCTTTCCACACCATAACAAAACATATTAGTCATCAAAATTCTGACCAACATAAGTTAATACTTATCCTAAAACAGTAAACTCGTAGACAGTTTATACAAGTGTTCACTCTGCACCGCCAAACTTGTTTTAACATCCCGAGCTCACAACTACTCGAATCCAATCATACTTAAAAATAGGTTGTGTTTCTTAAAACACCAACGGCGGGACATAAGTTGTATAATTTTTTTTTTCAAATCGACCATTATAATAATAAATCATAGTAGATTATATCATTTAAAGGACAAAAACTTAAATACTAAAGATAAAATAATGCTAAAGAAAATACAAAATTGATATTTTTTAAATGGACGAGCTTTTATTTAAGTTGTCCTCTCTGTCTTTGATCATGTAAAACGTATCAATAATCGAATCAATGTTAAATGTCTCTCTACAATATCTTTTTCGATATAGACCAATAAATAATCTCGCAAAAAATCATCTTCCATTCGATTGCAGAGACATATTTTCACAATTTTCATAACTGAAAAAGCTCGTTCAAATTTAGAATGATGTTATTTCCGATTCATACTTGTAACTGAAATCCAAAACTTTTTTTCCTTTAATATTATATGTCCTGGTTACAACTTGGATTAGGAAAACTTTCTTCCAGTTAATATTATACTTGTAATTGGAGTCACATATAATATTATACGTACAACTTGTTGGATAAAAATCAAATATAACTTGGTTAAATATTAAAGATAATATTAGATAAAAAGTAATTTTATTTCTTGTTGGACTTTTTTTAAAGTACAACTTTTCTTCATGTACATCTTGCAGCAATGAATTATTTTTGGGAGGACCACAACCTTTGTTTTACCATACACAAACAAAGAAAACACAAGAAAAACACAAAATACTAGTGGTAAAAAAAGAGTTGACCGGAACCAGGCACCCCATGGTCCCCCAATATTCCGCAACTATATATGTGTATATATACACACATATATACATATATATATATATATATATATGTATCTATATATATGTGTGTGTTTGCGCGCATTTTGTTCCCAAAATTGATTCTGCTTGCAACATTCTACACCTGTGTTATGTATCCACTATAAACACCTAACATTCTATTAAGATAAAAAAAATTGTTGCATATTACCCTAGTAGTAAAGTAGAGGTAGGATTTTGTTTATATACATACACAGATATATATATATATATATATATATATACACATATATATATGGAAGAATTCAATACACACTTTTATTTTTACACCAAATCCTAACCATCCAACTAATCTAATCTCACTCATTCATTAAACCTATTTTTAGTAAAATAATCTCAACCATGAGATTAGATTAAATGGAGGGTTAGAATTTGATGTAAAAATAAGGGTGTGAATTGAACGCTTCCCCATATATATATATATATATATATGTAATCAATATATGTAATCAATATATATAATCAATATATGTAATCAATATATATATATATAATCAATATATATATATATAATCAATATGCTTATCAAACTGAAAATTATAAACATTAACAAAAAATAGCAGAACATCAACGAAAAATCATAAAATATCAACTGAAAAATTGCAGAAAAATATATAAAAACAAATAAAACAACAACATATATATAAAAAATTGAAAAAAAGCCGACTACAACTAACAAAGCATCAACTAAAAATCATAAAAACATCAACAAAATTTCAATTATAAAAAAATAAAAACTACAAACATCAACATATATCATCCAAAAGCTAAAATTATCAATTCTTATCATCTAAACTTCACGCGGAAAATGAAAAACGTCAATATAAGGAAAGAAACACTACAAAACATAACCATATCACCAAAAAAACTACAAAACATTGACTCATATTAACTAAAACTCACACGGAAAATGAAAAATATCAACATGAGAGAAAAAAATACTATTTAAAAAAAATTATGTTACCTCAAGAGTATAAATTATTTACTCTGAAAATCATAAAACATCAACATTTTTTTTAAAAACTACAAATATCAATCTATATCACCCAAAAATTATAAACATCAACTCCTAACACATGAAGCTCATTCGGAAAATGAAAAACATCAACATGAGAAAAAAGACACAATAAACATCAACTCATATTACTAAAACCTCAGCCGGAAAATGAAAAACATCAATATGAGAAAATAAAAATAAAAATAAAAACTACAAATGTCAATCCATATAACTGGAAAAAAAAACTTAAAAACATCAACTCATATCAGTTAAATCTCACATGAATAATGAAAAATATCAACATAAGAGTAAAAAAAGCTACAAACATCAATAAAAAACTACAGTACCTCAATAATAAAAAATTCTTCAAAAAAAATCTAGTGGGATTTGAACTCGGGTTGCCAACCTCAAAGACTAGAGTAAGAACCACAACACCAAAAACATATTATTGAATGTTTAATTAGTCAAATAATATTAAACCTCAACATGTATCTCAAGAACATAAATACTTCAAAAAAATGATCTGGTGGGATTCGAACCCTAGACCTCTAACCTCAAACACAAAGTACTAACCACTAGACCAAAAAACCTTTAATTATCATAAACTCAGTCAAAAAATTATAAAACTCAGTAATATTTTTGAAAAAAACAAAACAAAAAAATAAATCTCACCTCTCACGCGCAGAAGCTCCGTCATCGCCTCCGCCGCCGCCCGACGTCACCTCCGTCCGTCGTCGACATCACGTGTCTTCACGTACAACCTTCTTCTTCAATTAGTGCATGGATCTCACTCACGTCGTCACCTTGCCTTCGCCCTAGCTCCGTTGTTGCCTTGCCTTTGCCCTAACTCCGTCATCGCCTTCGCCCTAGCTCTGCCATCGCCATCGCCCTAGCTTTGTCATTGCCAGCAATTAACCATCTCCGCTGCAATTACGACCTCCACCGCTGCAATTAACCGCCGCTACTATGGTTTTCACGATCTCACTGGAATTTAGGTGCTGCGATCTTGCCTGAATCTCCGTCGTTGCTATGGTTTTCACGTCGATCACAGCGCTTGGAGATTTTTCACTGGAGCTTGTCGGTCGCACTGCCTGAATCTCCGTCGTGAGCTCGTCGATCTCCGTCGTGAGCTCTTCGATCGCAGCGCCGGAGGAGAAGAACCGACGACATAAACCGGCGTTTCGCAATGGAGAACGGAGGCGGAGGCAGTGGAAATCCGGCGGACACTGGCTAGAAACTTGCAGATAGAATATATCGGGGAAAATTTGACAAAAAATCGACGAGATTCCGGCGTCTGACAGTGGTTACCGGAGGCAGGCGGCGATTTTCGATCAGCAGAGGTGGTTTATGATAGGATGAAGAAAAAAATTAAAATGAAAATCCAGATATTAATGGTGGTATTTATAATATTTTGATAATTGCATTGTAGGTCCCTAAATTTATCTGCATATTTTAAAAAATCTACATCCCAAATAAAATTTCTTATAATTGTATAATAAACCATGGTCTAAAGTTTAGACTGCATAAACCAAGACTTTATACATATATATACACATATAGATACATATATGTATATACGTATATATGTATATATATAATTCCCAAACAACTATAGTAGTTAAGTGAGTTTTGTTTTAATTCATGCATAAGTGACAAAAAAAAAATATATTAACAAATGTCGTAGGTAAAATCAGATTCTAACTTGTGTTTCATGAATCACTCTTTTTTTTCCTAAAACACCCCTCACTTTACTAAATATAGAATTTATACAACACATGTCAGAATCTGATTTGGCCAACACCTTAACATACAACATTTGCTAACATATAAATTTTTCTTCATGAGTGATTGATTAAGATTTTGTTGTTCTTCCAAGTCGTACTTGGGAGAATGTATGTTTTATATATAGTGAAAAAGAACATAAGATTAGACTAATTTACTATACCTTTTAAATCGATAACCCACAAGACTAGTTGAAATTGGGTACGAGTACAAGATTTTCAAACCATATACACCTTGTCTAGTGCCTAGACATATTTTTAGGGATTAGATCCGAGTTTTATTAGATCCAACCCAAGCCCAACTGATCTCAATTTCTAACTACATTATTGGCATAATAATCTCTTACGATTGAAGGTCTAATGCAAATTTAAAAAATATTACAAGTAGATTTAAAATATGATAGTTGAAAATACTTTTAGATTTATGTAACAGTTAGTTTCTTTTTAAATGAATTTTATATAAATATATATTCTATATTAACATTAGATATATGTATTGTAAGAGACTGTTACGAAATATTTATTGAAATTTAAAATGAGATTGTGGCAGTGTTCAAAAAAGTTTCATTAAGAACTTGAAGTTTCGAAAGGACGCATAGGGTTTAAAAAAAGAGAGAAAAAAGAGAGGAGGCATAGAGAATCCCATTAACTGGAGAGAGAATTAGCATTTTTTTAAAGAGATTTTAAACTGATGTGTTTATAATTAAAACAGTTTTTAGTATGACAAAATCTTGGAAAATATCGTCTTTCCATAAGCATATGTAAAGGCGGAATTGAATTGGAATTATAGAAAGGTAAGAGGTTTTAGTTGCAATATTATAAATTTATTATGCAACATTTAGGAGTGATAGGTTTATGACCGGATTAATACAACCCAAAGATTTTATTTTAATTTCTTCAAATTTACCGTTTAAACATTGGTTTTTTCATAAATCGTCTTTCCATAAATCGTCTTTCAAAAGACGGACTCTTTTAGTATTTGGTAAAGTGTAAAAAATAGTTTATTTTGAAAGCAGAACTTATTTTCAAAGAAAAATTAGAATATGATCTTCAAAATAACTTTAATTATGACCTGCAGCTAAGTACTATTGAAGTAAAAGTATACCCCACAGGGCCTGAAAAAGAGTGATATACATTGTGGCTGCTGGGATTCGAGCCCAGGTCTCCACGGCCACAACGTGGAATTCTTACCACTAAACTACAGCCACTTGGTGGGTATCATTGTTAAAAAAAACTTTATTATTAAAAGCTCTCTATCTTCCTTCACGCATACAACAGTCTCGCTTGAATAGGTTATATTGCAATACTTTTCAGGCAAAATCTCGGGATTCCGTCTCTTGAAAACTGGTTTTTTCATAAGTCATGGAAAGAAATATGTTTAAAGTGTAAATTAAAAGAAATGAAAATAAAATTTTTGGGTTGCATGAACCGAAATATAAATTTTATAACTACTACATGTTGCATACTAAAATTTTAATATTGCAACTAAAATCTTTTACCTTTTATTATTCTAATAAAATATCGTCTTTCCATAAGTTTATGGAAAAACGATCTTTCCCAAAACTTTCCCAAATCTTGGACTCTTGGAAAAGATCATTTTTTCATAGATTTCCAGAAATACGAAATTTAATTAGAATAATAAAAAGAAAAAATGCGAAAATTATCCTATAAGATTGAGAAAGTGCAGGAATGACCTTGTAAAATCTGAAAGTGCAGAAGTAACCCTAAGTTTTTGTAAAGTAGTGCAATTATACCCAAATTGAACTATTCTAGCATTGACTGAATTAATTCTGGCATTGACCATTTATGAAAAGACAAAAATACCCCTATTCTTAAAACAAAAAATTTAATGACAAAAATACCCTAAGTTCTTCTTCTTCAAACCTGCCATCATCTTTGCCACTGCACCACCAGAGCTCCACTACCGCACCACCAGCGCTCCGCTGCCGACGCACCCCTGGATAGAACCACCGTCACCCAAACCCATCTTATTTCTCCAATCGAAACCTAGTGCATCCAGAAAACAATATCGCATTAAGGAGACATTAAATCAATTAATTTTCAAGCGCTAGGGTTGAGCGGAAACGGTGGAAGATTCCACCTCTCAACACGCCTAATTTCACCACCAAGCGAAAAATCAGATTTCGCCTCTCAACCCGTCAGATTCCACCTCTCCAACCCACCGCCCGTTAAACCCGTTAGAGTTCTGCTCAACCCGTTCAACCCACCACCTGCCAGAGTTCTTCTCAACCCAACCACCATCGCCCCGACAACCCATCATCGTTGCCAACGTGCCCGTCACCCCACCGCTCAACCATAGCGAGAACAGTGCCACGCCGGCATCATTTAGCACTCTGGCCTCCGTTGCTACTTGTTTAGTGTGGCGGCATCGACAAAATGAGGGGAGTCGAATGGCGCCGCCTTGACATTGTTTATCACGTCGCCACTCATTTGGCTTCGAGCTGAGACGACGAAAGATTGGCATCTGATTTTGTGTGTTAGTCGGAGCGGAGGTGAGGAAAGAATGGGAGCTGGGAGTGGGGTGAGGATGTATTTTCATATATATTTTTTTAAAAAAAACTTAGGGGTATTGTGATTTTTCACCAATTTTTGGCCAATTTGGCTGTTGACATTTTGGTCAATGAAACTCAGGGTTATTTGCACTTTCAGATTTTACAAGGTCATATTTCTGCACGTTCGTCTAAAATATAGGGTTAAAAACACATTTTTCTCTAATAAAAAATGAAAATTTTAATTACAATATTAAAATTTTACTAAGCAAATGCAGTAATTATAAGTTTACGATCAGAGTAATACAACCAAAAAAATTAATGTTAATTTTTGTTATTTACGGTTTAAACTTTAAATTTTTCATAACTTATGAAAATATCTTATTCAAGAAATGGACTCTATTTTTTATTCTTTAATTTCTTCTATAAATTACCGCTTGTCATTGTCGTTGATTAGAGGGAAGCAAGCGAAAACGACACTTAACATCTTATGAAGAAAGCATTATAAATATTTATTTTTACATAGATAATTGTTTGTTTATGCTTAAATAATTTCAACTTGTGTGTCATGTATATGCACATCTATGAAGTGATACAAAATTAATGAAGAATTTATGAGGAAATAATATTGTGTATGAGTTTTTTTATTTTTAAATTTAATCATACTATATTTTAATTAAGTTTAATTAAGTTTTAACAAAATATATTAATTATTAGTATTTTAAAATTTTTAAAATTTTAGTTCAATTTAATTCACTCCAGTTTTAAAAATTCAAATGAGGGAAATGATTTAGTTAAGTCAATTTAAAGAGAAATCAATTTAGCTATGTCAATTTAAAATTGTAAAAGAAATCCGAATTTAAAGAGCTAAGTCAATCAATCACTCAATTCAGATATACCACAATAGGTAAAAATTTAACAATGTATTTTTTCTGCCCCAATTGAAATTACACTTTTACTTTTTTTTACACTATTTTGTACTAAAATTTGACGGTATATTTAAATAGATACATGAACAATGTATGATATTATCGTATATGATATTGTTCCATTCGTTGTAACAAATAACTTCTAATTATCAACTTTTTGTTTGTCGTATACATATTAAATGTCAAACATGTTTATTTAACAATATGCTAATGATTGCAGTGCAATTTCATTTGGAACATAAGGAGTATATGTATGTTTGCTTTTAATTTTTTCCTTTTTCCAAATAAAAACGTGATTATTTTGTAATTATTACCCTTCTATATTAAAATAGAAGAGCTATATTTTTATATTAACTATTTAATAAAAATGCCCAGAGCACTAATTGGATGCTATCTCTCTTTTGCATTGCACTAGATTTAATGGATTATTAGCAAAAAATAATCTACAGTTATATAAAGTCTTGATTTAGACATACTAAACTTTAGGTCAGGATTTATTGTGCAATTAATAATAATTTTCACAGGATGGGGTTTTTAAAAAATATACTGATAAATTTAGGAACCTACTATGCAATTATCAAAAGGCTTTAAATACCACAAAAATATCTAAATTTCCAATTTTATTTTTCCGATCGGAATTCTCTCCTCCTATCAGAATCTATAACCGTCGTCGTTCCGCCGCCTAAAGCCACCGTTCCACCATCAAATGCCGCTGCCCCTCTGCCACCGTCCCGCCGATTAATCCACCACCGTTCCTACCGGAGAATCCTGAAGACAACGACGAATCCAGAAGATCGAAACCTCTGGCAAATATACACCGCGAAGCCTCCAGCGAAATTGTTGCGATCGATATTTCCGTTGTCGGAGCTCGGTTTTTGGCGTCGCGATGGAAGACGCTGTGATTTCCGGTGACAGAGCTAGGGTTTGGCATCAAGGTAGAGTTAGGAGACCGTTTCCGGCGACGGAGCTAGGGTTTGGCAAAGATGGAGAGCGCTGCAATTTTCGGTGGTGTCGCACTGTCTTCTTTCTATTTTTTTGCCGACGAGAAGAAGCAGAAAAGAACAACGTTGGCAGAAGATGTAGAAGACGATGATGACGCCGGCGGAAAAGAAAGAGGACGACAACGCGCATGACTTCATGCGCGACTTGAAGCGACAGACGGCTGATGGCGGCCTGAGGCGGCGGACGACAGTGGTCCAGTGAGGTTTTGTTTCATGAGGTGAGGTTTAATATTGTGTTCTAATTTTTTTAAGACTTGGTGAGGTTTAATAATTTCTTGACTGAGCTGTTTGTCAACAATGTTGATTTGGTTTGGTGGTTAAGACTTCTACTGTTGAGGTGAGAGATCTTGGGTTCGAAACTCACTGTGACCTTTATTTTGAAGATTTTATATTCTTGATATACATGTTGAGATTTAATATTATTTGATTGAGCATATGTACAGTAATGAGTCTTTGGTATAGTGGTTATTGCTGTAGTCGTTGAGGTTAGAGACTTAGGTTCAAATCCTACTAGATCTATTTTTTGAAGAGTTTTTATTTTTGAGGTACCATAACTTTTTATTGATGTTTGTACCTTTTTTTCCTCTGATGTTGATGTTTTTTCATTATTCGGGTGAGGTTATATTGTTATGAGTTGATGTTTTATCGTTTTTATGGTTGATATAGATTGATATTTGCAGTTTTTTTATATAAAAAAAATCTCATGTTGACGTTTTTAATTTTTCGGCTGAGGTTTCGGCAATAAGAGTTGATGTTTACGGTTTCATTTTTCTTAATCTGATGTTTTTCATTTTCCATATGAGGTTAAGATGTTAGGAGTTGATGTTTGTACCTTTTTGGTGACATAAGTTGATATTTGTAATTAAAAAAAACAAATTGTTGATGTTTTATGTTTTATAGTGAATAATTTATACTTTTGAGTTAACGTATTTTTTATTGATGTTTTTTTCTCTCATGTTGATATTTTTCGTTTTCTGAATGAGTTTCGGGTGTTAGGAGTTGACATTTGTAACTTTTTTTAATGATATAGGTTGATATTTGTAGTTTTTTTATAAAAAATTATTGACGTTTTGTGATTTTTTGAATGAATAATTTATACTCTTGAGTTGTTGACGTTTTAAGTTTTTTTCTCATGTTGATGTTTTTTATTTTTCGAGTGAGCTTTAGTTGATATAAACCGATGTTTTGTATTTTTTAGGTTATATGGGTTGGTATTTTTTTTGATTTTTTTCTATCATTTTTTTTCATTTTCTTGGTGAGTTCTAGGTAATACGAGTTGATGTTTGTAATTTTGGGTGGCATAGGTTGATTTTACTTATTGTTTTTCCCCTATGTTGACATTTTTCATTTTTGGGTGAATTTTAGGTGATAGGGATTGATGTTTTTAGCTTTTGGTTGATTTTTTTTAAAATTTTTGTAGTTTTTTTTAAAAATTGATAATTGAAGCTTTATTAATATATTTTTATTTTTAATGATTTTTATTATTTTTAGTTGATGTTTTGTTAGTTGTAGTCGATGTTTTTTTTCCATTTTAAAATTATTTTTATTAATTTATAATTTATTTTGCTATTTTATTTATTTTTAATACATATTTTGCTGCAATTTTTTAGTCGATGTTTTATGATTTTTCGTTGATGTTCTGCTATTTTTGCCGATGCTTATAATTTTCCAGTTTGATGATCATATAAATATTTTGGATTTTCAAAATATTTTTTGAATTTTTTTGCAGGCTGCAGATGGCGAAAAAATGATGGGGAAAAAATTGGTCAAAAAAGTCTCTCAAAAAATATTAGCAATAAGTCCCTATAAAATTATTAGAGATAGGTTCCTGTAAAATTATTAAAAATAGATCCCTAGAGTTTGAATATAACTAGAATTGCATAGAGGTTCCTGCTTAAAGTTTAGGCTTTCTCACAAGCTGAGACCATCTCCTACAGTTATGTTTCCGAAAATCTAAAAATTCCAAAATAGCTTTTTGCTAACTTTAGTCCTACATACTCACATAAAATAAAATAAAATAAAAATCCAACTGGACAAATAGTTTCACTTCAATATTTAGAAGTCCATGGACATAAATTTAACTATTATTATGTCCCATGCGTCAAAGTTGAACAGCTATATCTTTTTAAACATCTTCATGAGTATAATATTTGCTTCTTATATAAATGTAATTTGGGAATTGTATAGAAAGCATGCCAGTTGATTAGTTGAGGCGTTGAGCTACTAATGAATAAAATGGATATCCAAGTAGGATCCCATTTCTTGGCTGCAGGGTTGGTGGTGCTAGCAGCCAGCAAGTGGTGACTGGAACCTAGATAATTAAAAATCCCCAATTCTCAGAGTTCCAATAATTAGGCGGTAATATTCTATTACTACTCATAATCATCGGCAAAAAAATTGTCACTCGCTTATCAAGGAGAACTACTTTATTATTTTTTAGAGTCAAATACATCAATACTTAACTATTAATATATACTCCCCCCGTCCCGCTATAAATTGCTTAATTATTTTTCACGGTTTTCAAAGATCGTGTTTGACCGTAAATATCTCTAGTTACTTATAATAACACCGTATAAAAAAATTAATATTTAGAAAATAGATGTTAAGATGAATTATATAACAATATCTCACATGATATTTTAATTATATATAGATTAATTTATATTTACAATCAAAGTTTACAAAGTTTGACTCCCAAAAAGTAATTAAGTAATTTATAGTGGGACGGAGGGAGTATTATTTACGTACATGAAAAAATTCTGCAAGATAATAATTTTTGAAAATATATGTTATAACGAATTTAATAATATAATACATGATAATAATCTTTTATATATAATAATAGAAGAATAAAATTATCGAAATTGGATCAGTTTGACTGCCAAAGTCAAATTATGCCATTTTTACTAGGACGGAAGGTGGTATGAAAAATATGAGTAGACAAAGTCTTGAGAAATACCGCATTTCCATATACATATGGAAAAACATGTTGAACTAGAATTATATAAAGGTAAAAAAATTTAGTTGCAATATTAAAATTTATTATGCACCGTGCAACAATTATAAGTTTGTGACCCGATTAATGCATCTCTAAAATTTTATTTTGATTTCTTATAATTTACAGTTTAAACATTGGTTTTTCCATAAGTTATGGAAATACCCATCTTTGCATAAGTTATGGAAATATCATTTTTCAAGAGACGGACTCATCTGAGTAAGTGCTACTGGTTAGCTAAATAATAGGAGAAAGACTCACATGAAATCGTATCACCATACTTTAAAGTGAGACAAGAAATTTAATGATGTTTTAAAAATCATAAAAAGTACGCCATGCTATTTTTCATATTTAAATACTAATTGTATTTATACACTCCATCTCATCATAAGATTGAGTGAGACTGTCTCATCCAAATGTCTCACCCAAATCTAACTACAACATAAAAACCCTATTAGGACGCTAAAAAGTGTCCCAATAGGTCTATATTGAGACACTTCCATTCATATGACACTTCTAAAATACCCTTTTATCGCAAGTCTCTATAGATCTTGGGTCACTATATCAAGTGACTCTATAGACAAGATATAAGATTGTTTTTATGCGTCATATTATATTAAATCGCTTTTTAATGTCCTAATTACATATATATTGGGACGTTTAGTTTATAAGTGTCCTAATATACATCTATTAAGACACTTATATATGTCCCAATAGTTTTAATATTGGGTCGCTTTGTAATATCCTCATTATATATATTGGGACGCTTTTAATATGTGTCACACAATATTAGTACGTTTAATTTTATAAGCGGCCTAATATACATTTAATATGACGCTTTTTATGAAAGTGTCCCTATATAAGCGTGGAACTTGTTGTAGTGTCTTCATAAAATAATACTAATATATACGGATTTATTGCATTACTGACAAAATCATTTCATGTTCTCGCAGTACTTTCGTCCCCAATAAAGTCGTGAGAAAAGTTATATTAACACCCTTATTTGTACACCTATTTTAACACCAAATTCCAATCATCAATCTAACACAATTCCACTCATTCATTAAATCTATTTTTAGTAAATACATCTCATTTATGAGATTATACTAGATGAATGGTTAAGATTGGTGTTAAAATAGGTGTAGAAATAAAGATGTTAATAGAACCCTTCCCCTCACATAGTATATCTTAATAGTATATGAAAAACACCATTACAATAAAGGAAGGAAAATGAGGAAAACATGCTATATATGCATCCATTAAGTAATGTACTATGAGCAAAACATTTGATAGAGCTTGATGACCCTTCTTATAAAATGTCCTAAAATTCATGGTATTCGAAAAACATTTCATAAATCTCAATTATCAATGTATTTTCATCAGTTAATTTATCATTTATACTTATTGATAAAAGATTTGGAACGCTAACACCCATGAAAGTACTGAGACAAAGTAATCCTTAATTTATTACAATTACAATACTTGTTTATCACACATGAAGAAGTTCTTTCTAACCTATCTACAGATTCTACACAGAACTTGATGGAGACGACTAACACCATAAATGAAGACATTCCACGCGTTGATCAAACATTCAAGAGTTTTGTTCGTGATCCTCTAAACAACATGATTGGTCCTATGACAAGGTCAAGAATGAAACTTAGAGATGCTGCATTGAATGGTTTGATTGATCGTCTTCATAATGAAGAACTTAAGAAGAAGTTGGCAAGTTCTTGGATTACTTATTCAAGGGTGTCGATAAATTGAAGACATTATGAAGAACACTATACTCTTTTTCCCATTGGGTTTTTTAATGAGGTAGTGTGATCATTGTAATCATTTATTTTGGTTT
>JAULKM010172397.1:0-15589 GCA_032355605.1 Rubia tinctorum | reverse complement strand
CGCATTTGTGTTGGGGGGATGATCACTCTCTTGGCGAAACATCTTCATATCCACATCCCACCAAGCTTGGTTCCACTGGGTCGCTATCCCGAGGACAGCTTATATACCATTGAGTTTTTGGTGAAGGCGAAAATGTTGAAACTCACCGAAGACCCCACCAAATTCACTTGGCTTATTCATGAAGGAAATCCCTACATGACCCTTCCATCGGACCGCCTAGTCGCTATCCCGGAGACAACCGCGGATTACCGACCCCCCCCCCCGGACACTACTTTTCTGGGACTACCCCAATCTGGAGGGCAACGAGGCCACACTAATTTAGGCCAAAATTCTCAAAACACCAAAAATACAATTTTCAAACACCCAAACCTATGTTTTATGCTTAACAAAAAATTTAAAAATTATCAAATTTTCACAAAATTCTAAAAGAACCAAAAATATCATTTTCAATAATCCACACCTTTATATTAAAGTTCCTACAAATTAAAGTAGAAGCACCTACACTTTACGCTAAATATAATCTAAACACAAACCTACGTTTTATGCTCAATGCCATTTTAAAGTAAGTTATCGAGGAAACAACAGTGTAGATATAATGTACAGACATTCATCCTTACATGGATATTGATCAAATACTCAAAATCCTAAAAAATAGAATATGATGCAACTGTAGCCCAACTTAGAAGCACCTGCAAATACAAGCACAATAAATCTTTTTTAAAAAAACTTTCCCGAAATTCTCAAAACACCAAAACGACAATTTTCAAGCACTCAAACCTTTAACTTAAACACCTGCACACATACATACAAGCACCTACACTCAATTAAAAATTTAAAAAAATTTAAAAAATTCTCAAAGCACAAAGAATACAATTTTCAAGTACCCACACATTTAATTTAAAACACCTAAACGCATAATTTGAAGCACCTATGCTCAATAAAAATTTTAAAAATAAACAAACTTGCCCAAAATTCTCAAAGAACCAAAAACCATTTTTAAGCACCCGCACCTTTAACTTAAAGCACCTACACATATAACTTGAAGCATCTATTCTTTATGCTTAGTAAATTTTATACAAATTTTGCCCTCAAAGCACAAAAAATACAATTTTCAAGCACCCACACCTATAAGTCAAAGCACATATACACATAAATAGAAGCACCTAAGCTCAATAAAAAAAATTATTAAAAAAATTGGCCGAAATTATCAAAACACCAAGAATACGATTTTCAAACACCCACACCTTTAATTTAAAGCACCTACATACATAACTTGAAACACCTATGCTCAATAAAATTTTAAAAAATAAATAAACTTGTTCATCTCAAAGCACCAAAAAAATCATTTTCAAGCACCCACACCTTTAATTTAAAGCACCTACACACATAATTTGAAGCACCTACGCTTTATGCTTATTAAAATTTATACTAATTTTGGCCGAAATTTGTGAAGTACCAAAAATACAATTTTCAAACACCCAAAACTATGTTTTATGCTGAACATAATTTTAAACAATTATAAAATTTGCACAAAATTCTAAAAGAACCAAAAATATCATTTTCAATAACCCACACCTTTATATTAAAGCACCTAAAAATCAAAGTAGAAGCACCTACACTTTACGCTTAATATAATTTAAACACAAACCTACGTTTTACGCTCAATGCAATTTTTAAGTAAGTTAGCGAGAAAACAGTAGTGTATATATAATTTATAGACATTCATCCCTACATGGATACTGATCAAATACTCAAAACCCTAACAAATAGAATTTGAAGCAGCTGCAACCCAACTTAGAAGCACCTGTAAATACAAGCACCTACACTCAATAATGTTTTTTAAAAAAAGTCGCTCGAAATTCTCAAAGCACCAAAAATATAATTTTCAAGTAGCCAAACCTTTAAATTAAAGCACCTACACACATAAATACAAGCACCTACACTCAATAAAAAAATATTTAAAAAAACTTTCCCAAAATTTTCAAAACACCAAGAATACAATTTTCAAACACCCACACCTTTAATTTAAAGCACCTAAAAGCGTAACTTGAAGCACCTATGCTCAATAAAAAAAACTTGCTCGAAATTCTCAAAACACCAAAAAAACCATTTTCAAGAGATCACAATTTAATTTAAAGAAACTACACACGTAAATTGAAGCACCTTCACTTTATGCTTACTAAAATTCATATAAATTTTGTACAAAATTCTCAAAGCACCAAGAATACAATTTTCAAGCACCCATACCTTTAAATTAAAGCACCTACACTCAATAAAATTTTAAAAAATAAATAAACTTGCTCAAAATTCTTAAAGCACCAAGAATACAATTTTCAAGCACCCACACTTTTAACTTAAAGCACCTACACACATAATTTGAAACACCTACACTCAATAAAATTTTAAAAAAACAGATAAACTTGCTCAAAATTCCCAAAGTACCAAGAATGCAATTTTCAAGCACCCACACTTTTAATTTAGAACACCTATACACATAACTTGAAGCACCTACGATGAATAATTAATTTTTTAAAAAAACTTGCCCGAAATTCTCAATGCACTGATAATACAATTTTGAAACACTTAAACTTTTAACTTAAAGCACCTATACACATAACTCGAAGCACTTACGCTCAATAAAACAAAATAAAAAAATGAACTTGCTCAAATTTTTTAAAGCACCTAAAAAACCATTTTCAAGCACACACACCTTTTACTTAAAACACCTACACACATAAATAGAAGCACCTATGCTCAATAATAATTTTTTTAAAAAAAAAGAACTTGCTCGAAATTCTCAAGTATAAAAAAACCATTTTCAAGCACCTACACTTTTAAGTAAAAGCACTTACACACATAAATAGAAGCACCTACGCTCAATAATTTTTTAAAAAAATTTAATGACCAAAAATTCTCAAAGCACCGAAAAAACTATTTTAAGCACCCACACATTTAACTTAAAGAACCTACGAATATAATTTGAAGCACATACTCATTACACTCAATTTTATTTAAACAAATAAACTAATTTACGCTCATAGCTGTTATAGGAAATAATAAAACTAGCATGAAAATTTCAAAACACACAAAATATCATTTTCAAGCACCCACGCCTTTAAATTTAAGCATCTACAAATAAAAGTAGAAGCATCTTCAATCAAAGAGGCCCAACCAATAAAAAGAGAATTTTAAACTCTTTCGTCAAACATTCAAATCATAGACAAGGGAATGGATAATCTTAAAATCTAAAAATAATGAGAACATTTTAAATTTAAAATCTTCAACTTCATTAACATACAAATTTAAATTTAATCAATCCAAAAGTAGTGAAGAGTATGGATCTAAATTTTGTGAAAAGAGGAAGAAAAACAACAGTAATAACTTAAGTATACAAAAGATGAACAAATGTTTGTCTACCAAGATCAACCAAACTCTTCTGCTCCTCCAAACCAAACTGCCAAAAACAAACAAAGAACAATTATCAGACACCAAATGTAAAGAGGCAAAGACTAGCAACAAATGGACAACTTCAAAAAAAAATGCACCACTTAATTTAGCATATTTGAAATTTAAAACAAATAGAGAGGAACATATAAATATATATACAAGTAATTTGTTTGAGTGTAGCATTATATTATCACACATATGCCTCATTATGTTTTGGTTAGAAAGAGCTGAAGAAGACTTCGACTCAGAGCTATAAATTCATAATAAGGGTAGCATAACAAATGCAAGATATTTTAGCATGCATTATTCAATCTACTGCCACACACACCACTTCTTTTAGCAAATTTGAAACCACCATCTCCTGTTTCATTTTCTTATAAGCTAAACATACCTTGTTCTTTCATTGATCATTGATATTGCTTTGCTCTTGAAATCACTGTTGAACCTACATGAAATTTATTAAGTCATTAAATTTACAACCCCACCAAAACACAATATAAACATTCAACCCAATTTTAATATCAAAGAGATTTAATTTACCTTAGAAGCCTTCTTGTTTGGGCAATTTCTAATATCATGGTATGCTAACTCCCCACAACCCTTTCATAATATCTTGTTTTTCTGGCACTGCTCAATAACCTTCTCCTTTTCTATTTTCAGTCGTTTGCCACCACTTTCGCTGCCATTATTCTTAGAAACTTTTGGAAGCTTAACATTAATTTCACTTGGGGCTTTAGATCCAAGGAGAAGCTCTATGTGTTGCTTTTCGATTGGAGTTTTCTTCAAAGCCTTTTTTTATTCCAAGTCTAACCTAACAGCTTGGAAACTTTCCACGAGAGAAACAAGATCCTCCTCACTATTTTCTGCTAGACTCACACAACTATAGATTTCTGACCATTATTCATTCAAAATCTTCTTCTTACACATGGCTGGTGGACATTCTTCCAGAATATTGCCTTCAAAGTCAAATATAGGCATTTTTATTGCCATTTTAGTCCATCTTTTGAGCAAATACCTGTCCATAATTGTTTCAACATTTTTTCCTTTCCACAACCAAATCATGTGTCGACAAGGTAAACCCATACTCTCAAACATCTTACAAGAACAATTCGTTTCCAGACTAGTCTTATTAAACACTACCTCAAATACCCTTCTATGTTTCACTTCATTGAGTTTGGCAATCTCTAGCTCATTTTCAACCTTGAGCTCTTCAACATTACAATAAAAAAAAGTAGCATACACTTCACTCTGAAACTCATAGAAGTTGGCGTTTGTGAAAATCTCTGAGGCCAGCTTCTCAATAATCAGTGGAGTCTGACATTCCACAAATCTGTTTCTGGAGTCACTATCATTCTGACCTTGTGCATGTCTTTGAGAATCAAGTGTTGTCTCATACCTCATATAAAACTCAACCAGAGTCACATGCGGATTAGTAAAGCATGTGAAGAAGTTATTCTCACTTTTTGACCTGGAAGTTGTTCTCAGCATGCCTCCTAAGAACAAATATCTGAAATAGCCCGGAATCCATGTACCCATGACCTCAAATATGTAGCAAAGTCAATCATGACTTAGAAATCCATATTCTCTTACACTGCATGCCATTATTTCTCAAATTCCTCTGGCTCCTTCTCCAAGTTCCACTCACAAGCATTTATCTTTACCAAAAAGTCAATTTCATTCAAAATTTCCTGATTCACCTATACAACCATAGATTAAAATGAGTACTTGCACAAATTAGTAGCAGAACTTTTAAAAACCTTTAAAACAAAGTAGGAGTAATCTTAAATATAAGATATTAGAAAAATTAATATGACTATAACAATAAAGGGTTAAAAAATTCATCTTGTCTGCCATTTTCTTCATAATGTGCCATATGCAAAATCTATGCTTAGTCTTCTCAAAGACATTTTTATTACAATTTTCATAGCTAGATCTTGATCCTTTTTAAGCAATTAGGCTCACGAAAAGGAACGTGTAACTTAGTTTTGGGCAATAGTGTATTTTTAGCAAAGTTAAATACATACCATTTTCTGCTATCCATCTAACACAAACTTGACTGGATAATTTTCAGTCCAATTGAATATCCACAAAAATGGAAAAAACTCTCCCCTTCGTGGGCTATATTAAATTTTGCTAAATAGTGGGAATTGAAATTAGGCACCGGTATGTTATTGAAAAGAACCCTTGATGATTAGTTTAGGCCATGAAAAAGTCACAATTTTGATCAAAATTTGGGTGGGAAATTCAAATTTTCGTGAATTTGAATTGAGCATCGGTTTTCATACCGTTGCTACATTGAAAATGTTATCTCCGCCAAAAATGGATTGGGCTGAAAAATATTCAGCCCACATATAAAAATTGGGCACCGATATTCTAATGTAAGGCACCGATAATACGTACCGGTGCTAAGTTGACAAACAATGAAACTCTTTTCCGTGAATAAGAAGCCTTGAGCAGCTGCGTTACTGATTTTTGGCACTAACTTTTCTTTCACAGCACCGGGTATTTAACCGGTGCTGTGTACTTAAAAAATATTTTCACCCAATGCTTTCGGGTTGGACCAAAAAATTTGTTAAAGCAGTCTCACACAACTGAGTAAACTTATATAGGAACCGGTATTTCAATTATAACAACGGCATCATTACCAGTGTTGTGCACTTAGAATGTTTGTGAGAAAGCTAGAATTTAGTAGTTTTTTTAGCACCGGTATGTCGAATTAAGTACCGGTGCTGAACCCACTTATATAAAATGCGACTGATCATCTTCCTCACATAAGAGTCGTATTTTTTTCTTCAAACCCATTACACAAACAATTTCTCCTCCATCAATCTCCACGTTCTCCACTATTTAATCCTCAATCAAGCTCCATTACCCCCACCTCCTTAATCCCACCTTATATAAGAACCCCAAGAAACCCATTTTTTGTATATCCGAATCCCATTTCTCCACTTCTACACTCGGCTCTGGTGAAGTCACCTTCAATTGGTTTCTAGCGGGATTCTTGAAAGGTACTTCACGATTCCTTCATTTTTTTGTGTAAAAACCCTAACTTGCTACACATTGAATGAAATTTGTGGGCAATAATATATGTTTGATGAAATGTCTGAATGAAGATATTTTATTATTAGTTGTTTAGGGTTGTTCCTTGTGTGATGTTGAAGTGTGATATAGTTGATTGTGTGATCTTGAAGGGTTTGTTCTAAAATGTGTGAGTTATACATGATGTGTGTGTGTGTGTGTGTTTGAAGTGTTCAATCCAAATTGTATGACATGTAGGTCATTGTGTTATGTTGAAATGTGATATAGTTGATGGCACTAGTGGAGAATGGGGCCTATTAAAGGAGGTTCTGCTAAATATTCTAGGAACCGCCTTCTACGACAAGGTCTGAGCTCGAAACTTGTTGTTTCTGGGCACCAGAAAAAAAATCAAATGCATTTTCAACTCCTTGGAAGGAGCTTTTGAATGAACCTTCTTCTTTTGATATGAATCAAAGGCGTTTCACTAAATAATCACCTTTGATTTTTTATAATTAAAGGCGGTTCTGCAAAAGTGACTTCTAATGTGATATGTTCCGGGCTTGGAATTGGGAAAGGAAAATAGTTCTGACTGGACATCCTTTATGGATTAGGGTTGTTGAAAGGACGAGTATTGTTACCCCTTCGTAACATCCTCTAATCGTCGTAACATCCTTTGATTGGTGTTCCGAGTTCGTAACCTCTTCTAGAGAATTCGTCATCAATACTTGCTTCCCCTGTTGCCTTATTACCCTGCTTTACCCCTATTGGCCGTATGCCATACCACCTTTTTTGCTATTAAAAATCTGTACACACACTATGATAAAAAATCAAAACAAACACAAAATAATTTTGCTTTAATTAAAATTTTCTGGAATAAGGAATTTAAGATAAGGACATGATACTTTTGGTAGAATGTTAGAGTTACATCGAAAACAAACAAAGTTTCTAGCATCCCCTACGGAAGGCCTAAAACATGTCACACTGATAAGCTTCATTTGAAGCATTGCATCTTTGACTCATTGTAGGCTCACTCATAAGCACGTTGTTTCTTCTAAAGCTTCCCTAAACGCTCCCTAAGTTGGCATACTTGGTCGCGAACACGTCTGAGGCAATTCTTCATTGTCTTCATGAATCTGGGGTCAGACACCTCTGCAAAATCATTTTTCAAATAAAAATTAGTAAAATATAATTCTATAACGTACACACATATATATATATATATATATATTATAAGAACATAAAATGTACCTTCTTCAACCCTTGCTCTCTTGTGAGGTTCGGCCGCATCTATCGTTCGGTGGCACCACTTATTCTCATATAGTATCCATTTTTCTTGGAAAAGTATTGCCTATCAAAGTACTTTCGAGCCTTCTCCTCCCCGTGAAAAGCCAACCCATTCACACTATACAAGATTAATGCAATTAAGTTGCCATAAGGTAGATTCTTGATTAATCTCTTCAATGTAACTACACACAACATGTGCTTAAAAATTGCAGACTCGGGATTAAATTTGCCCCCCTTAATTACATAGTAGAACATCATAATTGTCAATTACTTTGGCTCAGTGATGTGTCTGAGAGTGGGTACTATCGACCGAGCTATTATATTGTACACAATACGTTGGTCTATTTTGAGCTCCTTTAGATCAAACGATTCTGGTCTACCTATATCATGAGGATTGCATCTAAATTATTTCACACTACACGCAATAGGGTCAACACTAGGATAATCATCATTAAGTGATCATTCCCCCATATGATAAACGTCATCTAAAGGCCCATCTTCCACTTGGGGGTAAACATCTTGGCAACCCTAGTAAGGGCATTCTATTAGTTGATTGACAATCCACGGGATAATTTCAACATTATGTCGGTTGACCCTTGTCCAATAACTACTAGAACCCTCAACCTCATGCAAATTGGCATATCTCATCAAAGCAAGCCGGTTCATTAATACTAGGAAGTTTAAGGACATGTTGATCTTCAAAAATCTTAACGGGGTCCTCTAGCCCTATGCTCTTGTACACATTCAAATCTATAACATAACAATCCAATAATTTTCCTTAATACCTTAAAGCATTAAACCTAGTCAGAGCTTCAAGAGAAACAAACTTAGCTTCGTAGCCCGAATTTCTCGGTAGGCTTCCTCTCGTGGATTTGGAACAATGACCGATGACACATGCATTTTCATTTGAAGAATACATGATGTGAGAAGATATTCCTGCGTGTGTTAGAGTTTGAATTTGAGGGGAGGTTTGAAGTTTCACTTTTGGAAATTAATTTGGGTTCTTAGAATGAACCCTATTTGGGTTTTTTTATAGGGCGAAGACTTCTGAGCTCGGAACAAGGTCGTGGTCATTTATCATAGGTCCAATTTTCAGTTCCGACTACGAAACCATGTCATGATCTTTTATTGGGTTTTATCAAAAAAAAAGGTTCAAACAGTCAAGGAAAAGGTAGATACTTCCCTGAAATAAAAGAAGAAGTCAGAACTTTGGTTCTAAATTTGGAACAAATACTTTCATACGTTTGTAATTGGGCTAAGGTTCTATTCCGAGCTCGTAACTGATAAAGGGAAAAATGTGAAAGACAAAGAGAGTTTATGGTCATATGTGTGACTCTTGAAATTGAAAATGAGATCGGAACTCATGTTCCAGACTCTTAATAGGTATATTCGTGGTTTCATAATATGCCTCATAAAGTCTTTCGAGTTCCTTAATAATATTTGAAAAAACAAATAATGACTAAGATAGTCGAAGATGTTCAGTTTGGTTCCTGAAAGTGTAAAAGAGGTCAGAACTTAAGTTCCAAGTTTGTAGTAGATATTTCTTGGTTTCATAATATTCCTGATGTGTCCAATCTATATCAAATTTTTGATACATTCGAAGTCTAATTTTGTAATAGATTAGAGATTTAATTTGAAGTAAAGCGACATTTTATCAATTAGAGGGTTAGGATGATATCACATGTTTAATGTCCTAATTCACTGATTTATGAAGTGTTTTGAAGATCATTTTGAATACTCCTTTTGAATAGTTTAGGTTTGAAGAGTTCGAGATTGAAGAGGCGACGAAAGTTAGAAGAGAAGAACAATTATTCTGAAAATTGGTAGAAGCTGGGCATAACATTTGAAACTGGCCGTGTCAAATTGACACTAGTCGTGGCCACTGGCCATGTCAAAGAGCCCAACAACCATTTTATTGTTTTTCTCTTTTAATTTTTAGACTTTAAATACCTCATTCTCTCCCCCATTTGAAGAACAAATTTTCTCCTCTTCAAACCCCTAGTTTGCATTTACTCCTTCATTTTTCATCTTTTCTCCAATGTTTACCATGAATTTTTATGCTTTTGTTATGGGTTTAGCTAATCTAGGCTAAATATACTCTTGGGAGCAATTGGTAATCATTTCTAGTATGAATTTGTGAGATTTGATTTCTTCTATTTTGTGCTTTGATTGTCAAGTATATTTTATGCTTTCTTGTGTCGTTAATGCATGATTTAGAATAGGATGATCAACTAGTTGATGATTGTGGGTTAATTATTTGCTAGGATTTTGGTCAAACCTAGGATACTTTGACTTTTTATTGATGTGATTATCGTTAGTTGATGTTAGGTTATAATTGGGTGTAACAACTAATTATGATTATTGATTTATGAAATTGCTTAAATTTGAGATGAATTTTAATGAATTTGACTAATTATCAATGTGGCTCACTAATAACGATTAGCATGAAGGCCGATCCTCGTAGTCGTTATTAGTAGATATATTTGTGCTATCCCAACATTTTTTGCTTGTAGGATATTGTGTTAGTTATATTGGTTCTCCATGTGTATTTCTATTCTTGGGGAAGTCTATGAAGCCAATCGTCTTGGGTGACCCGAGGGTAAGGGTTATTGTGTGGCGCCGATCGCCCACTCTAACTATAATCAAGGAGATGTGAGAAATATCTTCACTCAAAAGGTGTTGATAAGTTCTCCATAATGTGTGATCAATGCATAATAAATAGGATAATTATTTGATGATCGAAGGATGACTAGAAATGTAAACCAATTGCGCACAAGACTAGTTCTCATCTTAATCACATCTTTCATGCTAGTGTGTTCGTAGATGTATTGTTTTATCTAATTGTTGGTTAATTTAGCTATTTAAATTAGTTGTAGCATTTTCTAAAATAAAAACAACCAAACTTGTTTACCACACATGTAGAGTGACTTCTTTGTGTTCTTTTTAACTACGTTTAACACTAGATAAAACCCTCTTTTCCTCGTTGATGACCCTGACTTGCTACTATCTACTTTATAGTTGTTAGCCGCAATTAGGGCCTATAAATACTATCTTTGAGAGACACAATGACCATCTTTCCCCTGGATAAGTGGGGAGGATTCCAACAAGCACTTGTCTGAATTCCACCTTGTGAGCATGAACATGAAGCCAAATTGAGTTTCGGAGGATAATTTAAATCTTAGGGCATTCCCTTTGTCTTTGAAAGATGCGGCCAAATATTGGTTATTCTACCTTCCCCCAAAAAGTATAACATTATGGATGGATATGAAACGAAAGTTCTTGGAGAAATTCTTTCCGGCATCCAAGTCGGCGGGTTTGAAAAAGGAGCCAATTAACATTTCCCAATATTCATATGATCTTTATATGAATATTGGGAGAGGTTTAAAAGGTTGCTAGTGAGTTTCCCCTACCACCCTTACAAACAAGGAGATCTTGTGTACTATTTCTTCGATGGTTTGTCCGTTGAAGGCATGAGGATGGTTAATGACGCTAGTAATGGATCGATGGATGACAAGAGCCCAAAAGATGCCATGGTATTGTTTGAAGACATGGTTAATGGGACGCAAAAATTGGGTGTGAGAGAAAGGGCAAGGATGAAAGGGAAAGGATGCAAGAGCCTCCAAATCCGGAAACCCCCAAACTTGAGGAGCAAGTTCATGCCTTAGCTTCCATGATGAAGGAGCTAATGAAGGGGAGGATGCATCAAGTCAAAGTTTGTGGGATTTATTCATTAGATCATCCCACCGATTCATGGCCTTAACATCAAGATGAAGGGCTTGAAGAAGTAAAGTCAATGGGCTGCCAAGGTGGTCAAGGCCAAGGTTTCCAAGGACATCGAGGATACCAAGGTGGACAAGGCCAAGGAAAAAAAGGTTTCCAAAAAGGACAAGCTCATGAGAAGAAGTATGATCCATACTCCCAAACTCACAATCCCGGGTGGAGAGACCATCCAAACATTCAGTAGAGAGATGAGCAAGCCGGGCAATCAAATCCTCAAGGTGGTTTTCAAGGTAGCCAAGGTGGGTTTCAATCGAACCATCAAGGAGAGCAACCCCACTTCCATGGAAATTAAGGGCAAAATAGGGCGCCAAAACAACCCTACCCAAGAGATGAAGGGTCTTCTAACCCTTGAGGAGGAAGACCAAGGTTGGAGCACGAGGAGCTCATGCATGCTATAACAAACATGGTTAATAACTTGGAAGACCGAACTGCATCTAGAATCACGACCATTGAGGACGCTCCTCCGAGAGGTTCAAGACTTTGGAGATCCAAGTTAGCCAAATAGCATCCCCGTGTCCCAATTGGAAGCTAGGGATTCTAGAAAACTTCCCTCACAATTGGAATTGAACCATGGCAAAATGTAAGCTCAGTCACCTTGAGGAGTGGGAAAGAAACCAAGGAGCCCGAGAAAATTGTGAAGATCAGGAAGGATATGGAAGAGGAGCTTGTAGTGAAGGACAAAAAGGTTAAGGAGGTAGCCACTCAACCACGGGAGAAGCGAGAGATTGATAAAGTCCTTCCACCACCACCTTTTTCGGCGGCTTTGAGGGATAAGAATCACAATGATGAGAATAAAGCCCTTTTTGAGGTTTTTCACAAATGTGAGGTAAACATTACCCTTTTTGATGCTATAAATCAAGTGCCTAGGTTTTCTAAATTCCTTAAAGAGTTATGCACCCCTAAGAAAACTAAAGCATTGAAAAATGTTGGAAAAATTAAAATTATTAGATAAGTATCAGCTTTTTTCAAAAGAAACTACATTCTAAATGCCTTGATCCCAGTATGTTCACTATCCCTTGTGTCATAGGTGGAATTTTTTTCAAAAGGTAATGATAGACCTAGGAGCCTCTATTAATGTAATTCCCTACTCTCTATACAAGACTCTAAACTTAGGGACTTTGCATGAAACTAGGGTGATCATAAAACTAGCAGACCATTCCCAAGTTATTCCAAAGGGAATAGTTTAAGATACGTTGGTTAAAGTGAACAAGCTAGTTTTTCCCGCCAATTTTTGTGTTCTTGATATGTCGCATAATGAGAGTGCACCCCTATCTTGTTAGGGAGATTGCTTTTGAAAATGGCGAGAACTAAGATCGACGTGCATAGTGGTACATTGACATTAGAGTTTGATGGATAAAAAGTAGGTTATGAGATCTACAAGGATAAAGATCTTCCAAAGGATAAAATATCTTGCTATGGTGTCACTATAATTGAAAGTTTGCATGAGCCGCACAATTAGTTTGAACATTACCACATGATTAACTTAATTGAAGTTGATAATGGAATGTGTAAGGCATCTAAGAAAGTTTCTAGTATGTTGAACAAATACAATGTTGTACTTGTGAATGTCTCTAGTACTAACTTGCAGTGAAGGAAGAAGAGGTTTAAGAAACATCATCTAAACCCTCTTCACTCCAAAGATTTCCCAAAACCACCTGAAAATGAACAAGATGCACAAGTACATTTGGATCCGGAGATTAAGTTTAAGGAGTAACAATGTTGGAGACCAATACATGCAGATACAAGAATGGATGGAATCACGTGGGGTGATTCCGGAGACCCGAGGAATGTTTTGAATAAATCTTGAAAAAGTAGCAAGTCATGCCAACGACGTTAAATAAACTTGGTTTTGATCATCCGGTTGCCACTCTTGACATTCTGTTTATGTGACCTTATTATGCTTTATCCACAAGTCATGTTTACGACGTTAAATAAACTTCGTTTTGATCATCCGGATGCTATTGATGCAATTCTGTTGATGTAGCTTCAATTTTTGGAATCTTTATGAAAAATTTGTGCCAACGACGTTAAATAAACTTGGTTTTGATCATTTGGATAATCATTGATACTCTGTTGATGTAATTATGCATCTTTATTAAGATAAATCTTTGTTAGAATAATGTAATTTTAATCGCTTTCGTTGTTTTGCTTTGAAATTTATTTGATTTGAAATTTATTTGATTTTTTCTTTCCTATATTTTGGAACAAAATTATGTTTGGTGTGCATTGTTTCTGATTTTTCTCAACATTAGAATATGGTGATTTTAGAAGATATTTTTGGCTAAGAACAAAAGGGTAAGCATAAAAAAATTACTCAGATGGAGGCAGAGAAGGTTGAACAGACCGTGTAAATATGACACGGTTTGAGTCAAAATCTGGGCAGAAAAGATTTTTTTTTTTGCTGGGCGGAGGCAGAAAGGTCAGCACAGACCGTTTCAAATAGTAAAAAATAAATTTGGCCCGAGGCAGAATGGGTGAAATGGAGCGTGAAATTTAGGCACGGTGTGTGTAAAACGGGCTGTATATCTTGGCTTTTGCTTCCCGGATTTCCCAAACTCCTATCTACCCAAAGTCCCCAAACTAAATTCCCCCTCCATCCTCCTCTTCAGCGGACCTCCCCCCTCCCTTACCTCCTTCTCCCTTTGCGAGAAAACACCACCCACACCTCCTCCAAATTCACCCCATCCCATCCACCACCCATTACTCTCAAATCCATAGACACAGGCAGGAGGAGCGGGCTAGGATGCATGCCCGCCGCCATGGATGAGCGGGACCTTCTTGCTCCTAGTCGTGAGTACTATCTTTTGTTCTGTAGTTCTCTTTCCCCTTTATTCTAAATTTATTCTTTAATATTTTACATGCATTAGGGACAATGCAAAATTTTAAGTGTGGGGTGGGGAATTAACATGTTGTTTATATGACATTGCTCCTTTTCTGTTGTAATTTATAACTTTTTAGGAGATAAATAAAAAATAATAATAACAATAACCCGCTAAGCTGAAAATCCGAGAGGGCAACTTAGGCAAAATTGGGGGTGTCCGGATAGGTCAAAAACTTGGAACGACGACCTATGCAAAAATGAGAGGCTTAAATGGTGTGGAAAAAGGTGAGGGTGAGCATCAAAAAAATAAAAATAAATGAGTGAAGCCAGAATGAAAACCCGAGAGGGCTCCTAGGAAAAAAATAGAGAAATTGAGAGAAATGAAAAAACAATATGAAGGCTCATTTTGCCACTTTGGAAACTCTTTGAGTAGATTAAGTCTCCTCTTACTTTAACTTTGGATGATGAACACTTCTCTTTGATTCAACATTGTTGTTGGGAATGTGGATAAGTAGAAATCCTTTAGCTTTAATTATGGGGATGGTTGTCTTTCATTTTAATAACTAAGGGAATCCACAAAGGAAAATTTTCGAATGTGTTATAGGGCAAAATCCTTAGGAATCACCTTTGTCCTTGATCAATTTTACTCGAGGATGAGTAAAGGTCTAAGTGTGGGGTGTTTGATGTGCCCAATTTATATCATATTTTTGGTACATTCGAAGTCTAATTTTTTAATAAATTAGGGATTTAATTTTAAGTAAAACGATATTTTATCAATTAGAGGGTTAGGATGATATCACTTGTTTTTTGTCCTAATTCTTTGATCTATGAAGTATTTTGAATATTATTTTGGGGACTCCTTTTGAAGAGTTCGAGATTTTAGAGGCGACGGAAGTTGGAAGAAAAGACCAATTATTCTGAAAATTGGTAGAAGCTGGGCAAAGCACTTAACACTAGTCGTGGCCACTGACCGTGTCAAATTCTATTGGCCATTTCAAAGAGCTCAGCATCCATTTTATTGCCTTTCTCTTTTAATTTTTAGACTATAAATACCTCCTTCTCTTCCCCATTTGAAGAACGAATTTTCTCCTCTTCAAAACCCTAGTTTGCAGTTACTCTTTCATATTTCAATTTTATCCAATGTTTACCTTGGATTTTTATGCTTTTGTTATGGGTTTAGCTAATCTAGGCTAAATATACTCTTGGGAGCAATTGGTAAGAATTTCTAGTATGAATTTG